>SKCR01027189.1:0-44135 GCA_019454045.1 Zanthoxylum bungeanum | reverse complement strand
GTTCGAGAATGGAGCACCTCACAGTAACGGTTCGGGAATGGACCACCTCACAGTAACGATTCTGGAATGGACCACCTCACAGTAACGGTTCGGGAATGGACCACCTCACGGTAACGGTTTGGGAATGGACCACCTCACAGTAGTGTTTGGTAGTTATTCCTAGAAATCACAACATCTTGCAGGGATGAACTTTGGGGTCGCAGCACCTCACATAATACCAACTCAGTTCGAAGCAACAGGCAAGTCAAGTGGCAGCTGGCGAGCCAGGTAAGTAAAAATGCATTACATAAACTTTGATAAGATTGTCATTGTCACATACTGCACAAGTCCCATCAAAGTGAGGGCGACTGTAGGCACTGCATTTTTGCATATAAGTCCAGATGATGAGTCTCGCATGGAGACACTACCTCTTTAAATTGTGGAAGTCGCGGGAAATAGACGTCAGAAGGGAAGAGTCGGAAATTAACACCTTGTTGGATTTAATTCGCTTGTTTAGCTTCGGGTTTGCTCGTTAGGCCTCTGTTTTAAACTTATCCCATGCCCAAACCCCCGCAAATGACACACCAAGCCCACACACCACCAAGCCACACACCAAGCCCACCAAAATAAGCCAAGCCCACGCCCAAAGACCAAAGTCACGCCCATGCCTTCCAAAATAACAAAAATCACTAATTAAACACATGCTAAAATCAAGACAAATCACCTTCCCCAATTAAAAAATACAAATCAAATCCCATCAAACACTTTCCTAATTTAATTAAATCATATCCCTAATCAAAAGAGAAGAAATGAAATCAAATTAAATCACATCCCTAATAAAATAGATTTTCCCTTATCACATACTAATTAAGAATATACCCCCCATAATTACACAAGGTAAACCCCAACCTTTGCCTATAAAAAGAAGCCTAAACCCAACCTTGAAACCCCTAGCTCATTCACACCATTCCTCTCTCTCCTTAGCATCCTCACGTCTCTCATGTTGGACAATTATGACCCATAGCATCACTATTTTTACAGATCATGGTGTTGTTATACAAATTAACTATGTGACAAAGGAAATTGCCCTTTTATCATTTGTAATTAGATTACCAAGATATATAAATGATAAAAGGTCCATATGATTAGTTCCGGATTGAGATGATATGAGACAGTATCAATCAATGAAGTTTTAATCATTAAATATCCCTAGTCAGAGTATTATCGAGATTGGACATCGATAATACGTAAAAGACTAGTATTACACTTGTGCGCGTTGTGGGAGCATAACGACATAGTTCTTATATATTTGGGTATAAGATACTCATGCAAGTGTAATAGGAGGTTGTGTTTACCGATGGTACGGAAATAGCTTCGCTCTGGATAGACCTCTCAGAATTCCATTGGTAGTATGACTATGTGTCTATGGAAGTCCGAATCAGGGTAGGTGTATTTGGTCTTAACCTGAGACTTGCACCGCTAATAATTACAACAATCAATATACTTTGGTTTTGGTCGTCCAGGGCTTTAACAGGTTCTGTGTACGCCTCTTCTGGGTATATTGAGAATCGTAGTGTATTGGGTGTGATGTCAAGACGGAAGTATCACTCTAGTCATAGTGGAGATGATGATCACGTAGGATACGAAACTGGTGCTCTTTTATGCTGCAGTTATCGGGATAATATGACTAGGTCATGATTATCCGATTATAGAGACTAGTTACTAGAGATCCGATATGTGCTTCGTACGGGGCAAACACAATTTCAGCCCCAGGCCTTGCACGTGACATCCGATACTGGATCGTAATACGCAATACTACGTATACTACGCCTGATATAGATCACATATTCCTATAAGAATATTTCTGGAGAATTGGGTAGGCACAGTGCTTTGCTAGAAGCCAACCATGTCTTGTAAATCGGTAAAAACGTAGGACTAGGTACGTACGTGTTCGGATAGTCCGACGACCGGATTTACTGCCAACATATCCGAGGATCTCATGGGTCGCTTCCTGAAGATTCACCGATGACGTATGACTCGCACTTTATTAATCTGGGATTAATTATAATAGAGAGAAAATTAATCATAGATTAATTACGGAGATATTTTATCTGGGATAAAATATTAATTAAAGAGAGAGAACGGTTAATTTGGAATTAATCGATAAAATAATATAATCGATATATTATAAGAAACTGAATGTCGACACGGAATTAAAATTAGATTTTAATTCGGGCGAACGAGTTAATTTAGAATTAATTCGTTAGCGATGTGAATAGTAATTTTGCTAGGCATTATTATTTAATTAAATTTGAATTAATTACGTCGCAACGGAAAATTCGTTAATTCGGAATTAGCGAACCTGAGCCCGGGAGTGTTTGCGAGCCCACTCGTATTTTGAATCGATTGGGGCCCACTTGTCACATCAATTGTCACATCACTTGTCATTTTTAGTTGCTTTTGGTGACAATGATGATAACTTGTTTTACACTCCAATTTGTGAAAGAAATTAAATGAGAAATACCAAATATTTGGTATAACATTTTAATTGGTTTTTGAAATCAATTTTTACACATAACACTTTTGACTTTCTTCTCTCATTCTTCTCTTCTCTTCTCACGGCCTTGGGCCATTTTTCTTCCCCAAAATTACTGCAATTGCCGAGAATGAAGAGGAAGAAATTAGGGAATTTTGTGGCAAAATTTCCAAGGTGCTAGCACACTTCCGGAGTCTTACGAAGGTGATAGGGAAACCCACCCGTGGGCATAAGATGCACACCAAGCTTGGAGCTTGAAGGACCGAAAATTGGAGCACAAAATGGAGTCAATGCCGAGAACCTTGGAGGGAAAAAGCTTGAAGTTTTTTGTTTTTCCTCGCATCGCAAAAGCCGTTCAATGTAAGTATGATTCCGCAATGCTTCTTTGTTGTATTCGCACATGATTTCTTGCTTGAAATTCGATCTCAGGACTAACTAGAAACCCAAACATCTCACTCCTCACAAAAACCCTTCAAAACAAACTCCATACACGACACATAAAATTTAGAAAAACCCTAGCAAGCGCTCCATTCTCTCTTCACCAAACAGCACAAAAAAACCCGATCACACCGGGTGGCGACTCCATTTTATTTCTTCGGTTTTGTACCCCCGCGGGCTACTCCGTACTCCCAACCAGGTCGCGAGCCTGGAACAGCGTCGCCAATTTCTGTGTCCTACACCTACTCGGATTTTAAATCAAGTGGGGCCCATATGTCACATCACTAGTCAAATCACTAGTCATTCTTTCACCCTTTTGGTGATGGAAGTTAGTGAAGATTTTGGTGATGACTTATTCCTCACTCAAGCTTGATTTGTTGTTGACATATACCAACTTTGGTATATCATTATTTTAATTTTTGAAATTAAAAAATACAAGTCAACAAAATCAATTTGCTTTGCCTCTCTCTCATTCACGGTTTCAACAAAAATAAAACACTCTCCCTCTCTTTTGCTCTCAATTGCTGAGAGTTGCAAGAAGAAGATAGAAAATTTGTTGCAAATTTTCTAAGTGTTAGCACACTAAAGGAATCATCCAATGTGACAGGGAAACCATCCCAAAAGCTTGGAATCAAAGATCAAGGCTTGAAGCTTGAAGATCAACATTCAAAGAGGAAGCTTGGAGACTTCTCAAAGGACCCTTGGCCGAAAAATTCAACAAGGATTTTTTTTATATTTGATGCATCCTATATCCGCTCTTTGTAAGTATGTTTCCGCCATACTTTACTTTTGTATTCACATTATTTCATTGCTTATATGATCTTGGATAATGTCTTAGAGACCAACAAATGGTATCATGAGCCTTGATGAGCATGAAATTGAACTTAGGGTTTATATACTAAAATTTGGGTAAATTTGATTTGAGCATGTTTTAATCAAATTGTTTGTATGAGTATGCTTGTATGTTAATAACTTGGAGTTATACATGATCAATTTGAAGAAAATTGAATTGGATTAATTTTCCCCAAATGTGGTATGATGGCCGAATGTAATATAGCCCTAAAGTCATGATATTTTTTATTCTTTTGATCATTGAATGAGTTTAAAGACTTGTGATAAATTGATTAATGATTTAATTGGATTGAAATCGAAATCGGTTAAAAAAATCCCAAAATGTCGTGACCTTGAGAAGCATGAAATGAGATGATTTTTTTTTGTTTCAATAATGTTGGACATGTGTTGAACAAATTAAAGCATGATTAATTAATTAAATTGATTTTTGGAAATGTTAATTTAGATAATTAATTAATGCAATACACTTTAATTAATTAAATTATGAAATTTGGAATTTTAGAATTTGATTAATTGGGCTTAATTTAGAATTGGGCTTTAAATGTTGTATTTGGGCCTAATGGGCTTGGTTGGGCCAAGTTGGTTTAGGTCAATTGGATTTGACCAAATTGGGCCTAAATCATTCCATTAAGTCCAAATATAACAAATGGGCCTTTTATGTTTAATTGGGCTTAATACGCCTAAATTGGTTTCTTGGCAAATATGGTGATTCCTTAATGGGTTTTGGTATTTGGGTTTGACCCATATTGACCAAAGTCCATGCCTTAAGAAATTAATTGAAAGCCCATTGGACTTTAATTAAATGACATTGGATGTTAATTGGGCTTTGAGACCCATTTAGATTAGATTTGGAATCTAAGTCGTAAAGGCGCATTAAAAAGTGTAGTTATTTAATTTGGAATTAAATATAGAATTAGTATTGAATACAAATTAAATTAGATTTAAATTGTAGTTCTATACAATTCAAGAATTCGTACTTCGAGTACTTATTCTCAACGAGTTGGACTCACGCAAATCAAATCGTTTGTTGAACATTGGATGATCACTTTATTCAAAGTTTAATTAATTGGATTAAATTGATTGAATAACATGCTTTGTGTGAATACATGAATGTGTTGAATGAATAATGTATATCATATGGATATTAGAAGAGAAATGGCAATTTTGGAAATTGTTGTAAATTTAGAATTTATTAAATTGGACCTGCGTGTCCAGCCTTATCTCTCTCGATTCTTTGTAATTATATTCTCACCTAATTCCTCTCAATGTTAATGAGGTTTCTTTAATTGTATTATGTAATTGGGTAGAAGTAGGAATAATGCTAGCTGGGGAGAGGAAATGAAGTGATTTGTTCTAGGAACAATCTGTGAGATATCCATCCGCATATCGTTATTAATTTATTTTCCGCGCCTTATTATGCTTTTAGAATGCATGCTTAAGGGTGTATGATGAGACCTAATAAAGAAAATAAATTGGTTGCCAATTTATGTGAAAAACCCTCAACAAATATTAAGTGTTTTTCCTTCCATTGAGTGATTCATTCTCAAGATCCAAGATTGGCACTGGTTTGTTGGCCAAAGTCAAGACATTTTTCCATCGCGGATGTGTTTGAATCATGAAGGCTTTGTTCCATATCTTATGTCTTGTCCAAGTTGTGATTTGTTGGCCAAAGTCAAGATCACTTCTTGTCCATCGACATCGATTACGATGCTTTCCAAAGTCAATGGGTTCCGCTTAACTGGAATCATTAAACTTGTTGTGCCAAAGCCAAGGCTTAGTTGATTCAGAGGAAAAAGGTTAGGAAAATATATTGAATATATTGGCATATATATTGTATATATGTTTCAGACTTGGAGGTCCACCTGCCGGATCTAGGAATTGGATGAGATCCAATTGATCTTAGATATCTACCTAGTTAAAAATCATACAGCTTGTTGGCCAAAGTCAAGGTTGTGTGTTATTTAACGGGATCCTAGCCTACTAGGATACTAGGTTTCCTGAGTACTCAACAGAGGGTAGAGGCTCACCAAAAAATAGTGGGAGGCTAGTATTGAATTTGCAATTTCGTTCAAATACTTAGCTTTACGCGCTTTCAAATTATTTCATCAATTTTTTTTATTAGTTGGACTAATATATTATTATTTTTTTTGTAACCGTTAGAATGTACCCATACATCGTTAATCAAATAGTTGGACTATTGCGGTTAAGATGACTGGAAAGTTAAGCATTAGGGATATTGTCATGGGCGACAATATCTTTAATGGCACAAACTTTCAAGATTGGGATATGAATCTCAGAATTATTCTGGGATCCGAGAAGTTACTCTACACTATAAAGAGACCTCTTGGGCCTAAGCCCCGACCTGATCAGTTGCTTGAGCTAGAGCTTTGGAAGACTCATAACGATGACAACGCGACTGCTCAATCGGTAATGCTTGTTGCTATGACTCCGCAATTCCGTCGTCAAAATAATGGATTGGATCCCTATGAGTGTTGGACAATTATGACCCATAGCATCACTATTTGTACAGATCATGGTGTTGTTGTGCAAATTAACTATGTGACAAAGGAAATTGCTCTTTTATCATTTGTAATTAGATTACCAAGATGTATAAATGATAGAAGGTCCATATGATTAGTTCCGGATTGATAAGATATAAGACAACATCAATCCATGAAGGTTTAATCATTAAATATCCCTAGTCGTAGTATTATCGAGATTGGACATCGATAATGCGGAATAGACTAGTTTTACACTTGTGCGCGTTGTGGGAGCATAACGACATAGTTCTCATATATATTGGGTATATGATACTCATGCAAGTGTAATAGGAGGTTGTGTTTACCGATGGTACGGGAACATCTTCGCTCTGGATAGACCCCTCAGAATTCCATTGGTAGTATGACTATGTGTCTATGGAAGTCCGAATCAGGGTAGGTGTATTTGGTCTTAACCTGAGACTTGCACCGCTAATACTTTCGACAATCAATCTAATTTGGTTTTGGTCGTCCAGGGCTTTAACAGGTTCTGTGTACGCCTCTTCTGGGTATATTGAGAATCGTAGTGTATTGGGTGTGATGTCGAGATGGAAGTATCACTCCAGTCATAGTGGAGATGATGATCACGTAGGATACGAAACTAGTTGTCTTATATGCTGCAGCTATCGGGATATTATGACTAGGTCATGTTTATCCGATTATAGAGACTAGTTACCAGAGATCCGATATGTGCTTCGTACGGGGCAGACACATTTCCAGCCCAGGCACTCTTGCACGTGACATCCGATACTGGATCGCAATACACAATACTACGTATACTACGCCTGATATAGATCACATATTCCAGTAAGAATATTTCTGGAGAATTGGGTAGGCCCGATGCTTTGCTAGAAGCCAACCATTTCTTGTAAATCGGTAAAAAAGTAGTACTAGGTACGTACATGTTCGGATAGTCCGACGACCAGATTTACTGCCAACATATCCGGGGATCTCATGGGTCGCTTCCCGAAGATTCACCGATGACGTATGACTCGTACTTTATTAATCTGAGATTATTTAATAAGAGAGAAAATTAATCTGGGATTAATTACGGAGATATTTTATATGGGATAAAATATCATTTAAGAGAGAGAACGATTAATTTAGAATTAATCGATAAAATAATATATTCGATATATTATACGAAATTGGATTTCGACGCAGAATTAAATTTCGAATTTAATTCGGGCGAACAAGTTAATTTAGAATTAATTCGTTAGCGACGTGAATAGTGATTTTGCTAGGCATAATTATTTAATTTCGTCGCAACGAAAAATTCGTTAATTTGGAATTAGCGAACCCGAGCCCGGGAGTGTTTACGGGCTCACTCGCATTTCGAATTCGAGTGCGGCCCATAAGTCACATTAAGCGTCAAATCACTAGTCAATCGATTGATGTGATGTCTAGTCACTTTGAGTGATTTGACAACATGTCACTTGTGATTGATGGTGGTAGTTGGAGAGCTTTAATGCTTGTACCTTTTTTGACTTTTTGAAATTCAAAAATTTGGTATATGTTTTTATTGATTTTGGAAATCAATGATCTAACAAAATTTTTCTTTTCTCTCACTCTTCTCTTGCTCTCAGCCTAGGGCCATTTCTTCTTCAAAAATTCTGCAAATACCGAGAATGAAGAAGAAGCATAAGGGAATTTTGTGGAAAAATTTCCGGAGTGCTAGCACGCTTTAAGAGTCATCCTAAGGTGATAGGGAACTAATTTCGTGAGCATGGAATACACAACCCAAAGCTTGGAGCTTGGAGGACACCATGGCCGAAAATGGAGGAGCAAAAATGGAGCAGAAAGCCGAGAGCCACATGGATGAAAAACTTGAAGTTTTGTTGTTCCTCACGTCGCCACAACCGATCGTTGTAAGTATGATTCCGTCATGCCTTTACGAGCATTCAAATATGTGTTTCATTGCTTGAAATTGATCATTGGGTCTTAATAGAAACCCAACAATGGTATCTTGAGCCCTTTTGAGCATGAAACTTGATTAGGGTAAAATTGGGCAAAATTGATTTGAGCATGTTTGAGTGAAATTGATTATTTGAGTATGCTTAAATTATGATAACATAGTTTATGCATTGTCAATTTGATGAATTTTGAATTGTACAAATTTTCCCCAATATGTGAGGCTTGGCCGAATACATAGTAATGCCCTGAGTCATGGTATTTTTTGATTTTGATTATTGGATGAGTTGAAATCAATTGGGGAATGTTGATTGTGGATTTAATTGGATTGAAACCGAATCGGACATAAAAAACCCCAAAATGCCGAGACTTGAAGCATGTGAAATGAGTTGATTTTTGATTAAAATGTGTTGGACTTGTTTTGATGATAATGAGCATAATTAATTGTACAAATTTGTGTTTTGGAAATGTTAATTTGGGTAATTAATTATGGCATACACTTTAGGTTAATTAAGTTATGAAATTTGGAATTTGTTAATTTAATTAATTGGGCCTATTTGGAAATTGGGCTTGAAAAGTTGTAATTGGGCTTAATGGGCTTGGTTGTACCAAGTTAGGTTTAGGCTAAATTGGTTGGATCCAATTGGGCCCAAAACCATATCCATAAAGTCCAATTATGACTTAATGGACCTTTAATTTTAATTGGGCCTAATGGACCTAAATTGGTTTCTTGGCAATAAGGGTGATTCCTTAAATGGGCTTTGGTATTTGGGTTTGACCCATATTGACCAAAAGTCCATGCCTTATGAAATTAATTAAAAGCTCATTGGACTTTAATTAAGTTAACATTGGATGTTAATCGGGCTTTGAGACCCGTAACGATTAGATTTAGAATCTAAGTCGTAAAGGTACTTTAAAAATGTAATATTTAATTTGGAATTAAATAAATGAGTTAGTATTAAATACAAATTAAATTGGATTAATGTTGTAGTTTAATATAATTCAAGAATTCTTACTTTGAGTACTTATTCGCAAAACGAATTTGACTCGCGCAAAATCAAATTATTGTTTGAACATTGGATGGTCATTAATTTTCAGATTAATTAATTGGTTTAGATTGATTGATAACATGTTTGTGTGAATACATGGATGCGATGTATGAATAATGTATATCAGATGGATATTAGATGGGTGGGGCAATTTTGGAAATTGTTGTAATAAATTTAGAATTTATTAATTGGACCTGCGTGTCCAGCCTATCACCTCTTACTCTGTGTATTTCTCTTCTCACCTATTCCCCTCAATGTAAATGAGGTTTCTTTAGAAGTGTTATCTAATCGGGTAGAAGTAATACTTGTGCTAGCGGGAGAGAGGAAATGGAGAGATTTGTTCTAGGAACAATGTGTTTAAATATCCATCCGCATATCATTATTATATTTATTTACTTACGCGCCTTATTATGCTTTTAGAATGCATGTTTAAGGGTGTATGATGATGAGACCTTAACAAAGATAATTAATTGGTTGCCAATTACGCGAAAAACCCCTCAACATCATATTAAGCATTTTTCCTTCGATTGAGTGATTCTTACTCAAGATCCAAGACTGGCACTGGTTTGTTGGCCAAAGTCAAGGCCTTTATTCGTCGGATGTGTTTGAATCATGAAGGCTTTGTTCCATATCGGTGTCTTGTCCAAGTTGTGATTTGTTGGCCAAAGTCAAGATCACTTCTTGTCCATCGACATTGATTACGAAGCTTTCCAAGGTCAATGGGTTCCGCTTAACTGGGATCACTAAGTTTGTTGTGCCAAAGCCAAGGCTTAGTTGATTCATAGGAAAAGGTTAGGCAATATATTGGATATATTGGCATATATAAGATATATGTTTCGGACTTGGATGTCCACCTACTGGATCTAGGAATTGGATGGGATCCAATTGATCTTAGAGATCTACCTAGTTAATTATCATACAATTTGTTGGCCAAAGTCAAGATTGTGTGTTATTTAATGGGATCCTAGCCCACTAGGAAATAAGGTTTCCCGAGTACTCCACAGTGGGTTAGAGGCTCGCCGAAAAATAGTGGGAGGCAAGTATTAAATTTGCAATATTCGTTTAGCTACTTGCCATACGCGCTCATTTCAAATATTTCGTCAAATAAATTAATATATTAGTTGGACTAATATTTAATGTTGTTTTAAATTAGAACAGTTGGACTGTATTCAAACTATTTCATTTATAGTTGATTATATAATTGGATTATAGTAATCAATATATTTGAATTAATTAATTTCAATTAATAGTTGATTTTATAATTGGATTATAGTAATCAATATAATTGAATTTAACCTATTAAATTATAGTTGATTATATAGTCAGACTATAGTAATAATTTTAATAAATAGTACCTAAAATCGTTGATAAATAGTTGGACTATTAGAATCACGATAATTGAAAGATTAGTGTTTAAAACATAATCCTGGGTGAAAATGTTATTTAAACGACTTTAATTTTCAAATTGGGAATAATAAATATCTGGATAGTCCTGAAAACTAAGAAGTTACTTTATTTGATAAAATAACATCTTAGGCCTAAGCCCGGAGTTAAACAAATAGTAGAACATGATATTTGGAATATTCATGTGATGATAACTTTAGTGCTTAATCCATTAAGGCTTGCCAAATAGACTCCTTAATTTCTTAGTCAGAACTAAGGATTAGATCCTTATAGTATGATATTGAAATTGAAGGATCTTTATAGATCTATCCTTAGATCTTAGAAGTACTAAATTGCAATAGTAAACTCTTGGAGAGTTAATGGCTATACTAAATGAGACAAAGCCAGAGTTTGCAATAGGGCAAGAAGCGCAAGGCGCATCTTATTTTGACATTCTAGAAGGCCAAGGCTTGGCGAACGCTTCTAGGGTGTGGAAAAGGGGAAGGAAAATGCATTATAATCTTCTAGGAAGACAAATGACATATCCCAAAATGTCTGCCTAAACTGTGGCAAACGGAGTCACTGGAAGCGTGACTGCCGTATGGACAAGGCAGACATGAAGGAATAGAAGACGGGCAAGGCTCCGACTTCAAATATGTTTGTCATAAATATGTTCACTACTAGTATTAAAATTGGATTTTAGATACTGAGTGTGGTACATAAATATGTACTGGTGTGCGAATCTGCTGATAGCAGGATACTGACTTCAGTTGAGATTTACCTACGAATCGGAAACGGGACGAAAGTCGCTGTTTTAACCGTAGAGACCTAGTTTAGGAACTACCCTTCGGGTGTGTACTTAAATTAGGAAAATGTTAAAATGAAACTAGTTTGACTAGATACATTATCTCTATATCAGGGTTTAACCCGTTGCGGGTGTACCTTTATATTCTAGAACGCTAAAGTGTTTTATTTTATAAAGATGATATTGAGATAAACACATTAGATGTGAATAACAGTATTTATATTTTGAATATAAATAAATCTCAAACGTATAACATGACAAACAAATAGCTCAAACTGAATTAATCAGTTGAGACTTATATGTGGCATTGTTGTCTGGGAGACAATTAAACAAGACTCGTATATCCACATTTTTGAAGAGTGGGTTCTAGGACATATTTGATTCTATTCAAATAATGTCTACGAATCTAGTTTATTAGGCAAAGTGCTTATAACACCTTTTACTTGGTAAAAGTGCAAGTGCCACCGATCTGTTAGCCTTCGTTCATAGTGACGTAAGTGGGCCCATATCTAGCTAGGCTAGATATGGATATGAATATTTCGTGACCTTTACGGATGTGGCATCGTGTTATGGTTATGTGTTTCTTTTAAAACATGAATCAAAAACTTTTGATCAAATCAAAGAGTTTCGACACGAAATAAACAAACATATCGGCTAAAGTATTAAACATCATGATTGGACCATGATGGAAAATACTTAAGCAATAAGTTCCTCAAATACTTGAAAGAGTATAGTATTCTTTCAATGAGGACTCCTCCCGGAACATGTCAATTTGACGGTGTGTCCGAACAGAGAAATCTAATTTTGTTGGACATGATAAAGTTAATCATGAGTCGCTCTGAGCTACCATTTCCTTCAAGGGATAAGCTTTAAACAGTGCAAAACTTATTTTGAATAAGGTTCCATAGAATCTGTTTGACAGACTTCATATTAGATATGAACAGGAAAGAAACCGGTTTTTCTCATTTCGGAAGATTTAGGAATGCTAGGCATATGTTTGGATGATACCAAACTAGAACCCAAATCGGATAAGTGCCTAAGTTGTGGGTTATCCTAGGGAAACCAAAGTATAGTACTTATACAACTCACATGAGAATAATTTAATTGTTTCTCGCCATGCGGTTTTCCTAAGAGGAATACCTATATGCAGTGGTAAGTGGGAGGAAAGTAAAACTCGATGAAAATCGGAGTAATACTATTCCAGGCACCGATTCCTTAATGGAACGCAGATAGTTCATCAAGGATGAAACTATACCAATAATCTTCAAATACACAAGAACCGCGTAAGTCAGAGAGAGTCAGAAAACAACCTGGGGTATGGGTTTCTGATCTCACCTCATAAAGATGTCAATCTTATAAAGGAATACGAACTGACTACGTATGAGGAAGTGATACAAGGTATCGACTCCCTATTATGGCAAAGTGCCATAAAGTTCGAAATGGATTCCATGTATACCAACTAAGTTTGGATACTAGTTGATGTACCGGAAGGCATTGTGCCTATTGGTACTCTATAAGTCTTCAAGGAAGACATACATGGAAGGCAACATACCAACGTACTAAGCTAGGCTTGTAGCGAAAAGGTATCGTTATCAACATTGTGTCGATTACGACGAAACCTTTTACCTGTTGCCACGGTAAATCCATTTGGATAATGCTTGCTAATGCTGCATGTTTCATTTATGAAATATGACAGCTGAATGCCAAAACCGCTTTCCTCAAACGGAAACCTTTTGGAGGATGTTTACAACATCCTGACGGTTTTGTCATACCAAAACTAGCAAACAAGGTTTGCAGGTTATTCGATCCATGTATAGATTGAAGCAAGTATTGCATTCTTGGAATTATCGTTTTGATGTAATCATAATGGTATATGATTCAATTAAAAACGAAAATGATTCTTGTGTATATGAGGAGGTTAGTGAGAGCGGCACTGACAATGAATGTCCTAAATAATGATATTCCCATAATAAAAATCGGTGAAAGCTTGGCTTTCATGAAAATTCTCCGTAGAATTCTTGGGAGAAACAACCTTTTTCTAGGAATAAGATCTACTGGGATAGATTTAAAGTTGTTAATACTCTCCGAGAACTCGTACATTGAAATAAATGTACGCGACCTTGTGTCTCATATGATTTGAGCATATTGAGTCACAATCAGGCCAATCCAGGTGATAGTCATTGGATTGATGTTAAGAATATCCTTTAGTATCTTAGATGAACTAAGGATCCTTTCTTAAACTATAGAGAATTAGAACTTGAAGTCACTGGGTTCACCGTTGCAAGTTTCCTAACTGATAAGAACGACTATAAGTCTTAATAATGGTACTATAAAGTTTGAATAACGGTACAATGAGCTGGAAATCTTCCATGCAAGATATTGTTGCCGAATAAACACCAAAAGCGGAATATTACTGCAGCTGAGGCAGAAATGGAAGCCTTCTAGATTGAGAATAATCTAATTAGATTATATATAGTTCTGTTAGCAGCTGAGCTAGGCTACATCACAGGCTAAAGAATTAATGGTCTCATCAACGATCCAGATTTATACTTCATATATTCATCTGATTCGTTCGGATCATACATCATGGCGATGTGATGATCGAATAAATCGCATCAGATGATAATCATGCAAATCCACTGACGAAAGCATTTTCTCAGCAGAAGTTTGAACGAATCGTACATAGTTCGGGTGTAGGACACTTGAGTGATTGGCTATAGGCCAAGTGGGAGATTTTTGGACAGTTATGACCCATAACATCACTATTTGTACAGATCATGGTGTTGTTGTACAAATTAACTATGTGACAAAGTAAATTGCTCTTTTATCATTTGTAATTAGATTACCAAGATGTATAAATGATAGAATGTCCATATGATTAGTTCCGGATTGATAAGATATGAGACAGTATCAATTCATTAAGGTTTAATCATTAAATATCCCTAGTCGTAGTATTATCGAGATTGGACATCGATAATGCGGAATAAACTAGTATTACACTTGTGCGCGTTATGGGAGCATAACGACATAGTTCTCATATATTTGGGTATAGGATACTTATGCAAGTGTAATAGGAGGTTGTGTTTACCGATGGTACGGGAACAACTTCACTCTGGATAGACCCATTGGAATTCCATTGGTAGTATGACTATGTGTCTATGGAAGTCCGAATCAGGGTAGGTGTATTTGGTCTTAACCTGAGACTTGCACCGCTAATACTTGCAACAATCAATATACTTTGGTTTTGGTCGTCCAGGGCTTTAACAGGTTCTGTGTACGCCTCTTCTGGGTATATTGAAAATCGTAGTGTATTGGGTGTGATGTCGAGATGGAAGTATCACTCTAGTCATAGTGGAGATGATGATCACGTAGGATACTGAACTCATTCTCTTATATACTGCAGCTATCGGGATATTATGACTAGGTCATGTTTATCCGATTATAGAGACTAGTTACCAGAGATCCGATATGTGTTTCGTACGGGGCAGACACATTTCCAGCCCCAGGCCTTGCACGTGACATCCGATACTGGATCGCAATACACAATACTACGTATACTACGCCTGATATAGATAACATATTCCAGTAAGAATATTTCTGGAGAATTGGGTAGGCACGGTGCTTTGCTAGAAGCCAACCATGTCTTGTAAATCGGTAAAAACGTAGTACTAGGTACGTACGTGTCAGATAGTCCGACGACCAGATTTACTACCAACATATCCGGGGATCTCATGGGTCGCTTCCCGAAGATTAACTGATGATGTATGACTCGCACTTTATTAATCTGGGATTAATTACAAGAGAGATAAAATTAATCTGGGATTAATTACGGAGATATTTTATTTGGGATAAAATATCATTTAAAGAGAGAGAACGATTAATTTAGAATTAATCGATAAAATAATATATTCGATATATTATACAAAATTGGATTTCGAAGCGGAATTAAATTTAGAATTTAATTCGGGCGAACGAGTTAATTTAGAATTAATTTGTTAGCGACGTGAATAGTGATTTTTCTAGGCATAATTATTTAATACGTCGCAACAGAAAATTCTTTAATTGGAATTTGTGAACCCGAGCTCGAGAGTGTTTGCGGGCGCACTCGCATTTCGAATTCGAGTGCGGCCCACAAGTCACATCAAGCGTCAAATCACTAGTCAATCAATTGATGTGATGTCTAGTCACTTTGAGTGATGTGGCAACATGTCACTTGTGATTGATGGTGGTAGTTGGAGAGCTTTAATGCTTGTACCTTTTTTGACTTTTTGAAATTCAAAAATTTGGTATATGTTTTTATTGATTTTGGAAATCAATGATCTAACAAAATTTTTCAACTCTCTCACTCTTCTCTTGCTCTCGGCCTAGGGCCATTTCTTCTTCAAAAATTCTGCAAATGCCGAGAATGAAGAAGAAGCATAAGGAATTTTGCGGTAAAATTTCCGGACTGCTAGCACGCTTTAAGGGTCATCCTAAGGTGATAGGGAACTAATTTCGTGAGCATGGAATACACAACCCAAAGCTTGGAGCTTGGAGGACACCATGGCCGAAAATGGAGGAGCAAAAATGGAGCAGAAAGCCGAGAGCCACATGGATGAAAAGCTTGAAGTTTTGTTGTTCATCACGTCGCCACAACCGATCGTTGTAAGTATGATTCCGCCATACTTTTACGAGTATTCACATATGTGTTTCATTGTTTGAAATTGATCCTTGGGACTTAATAGAAATCCAACAATGAGATGATGGCGAAGTTGCATGATCTTCACCGATCTAATCTTAGATCGCAAAGATATGAGTTACAGAAGAATCTCTTCCGCTCTCGCATGTTAGAGGGTACGTCTGTTGAGCCCCATGAGTCACAGATGATTGCTGACATTGAGCAACTCAGACAGATGGGCATCATCTTCGAGGCTGAGACTTCAGTAGATTTGATCCTATAGTCTCTCCCCGACACTTGGAGTGGGTTCATCATGAAATACAACATGTTGAACCAAGACCAAACTCTTAGAGAGTTGATGTCTACTCTACGTGAAGCAGAAAAAGAGCTCCTTAAGGGCAAGAAGCGCGAGGCACACTTTGCTTCAACATCTCAGACTCTGAGGGCTTGGCCCAAGGCGACTGGAGGTGTCAAGAAGAAGAAGCATAAGAAGAAGAGCAAGGCCAAATCGTCAAAAGTTTCTGGGAAACCTAAGGACAAATCCCAAGATGTATGTCTCCAGTGCGGCAAGCGGGGTCACTGGAAGCGTGACTGCCTCGAGTACAAGGCACACATGAAGGAAATCAAAGCGGGCAATGCACCGGCTTCAGATATGTTTGTTATAGAAATAAACATGTCTACTACTAGTTTTAAAAATTGGATTTTTGATTCTGGTTGTGGAACTCATATATGTACTGATGCGCAGGATCTGCAGATTAGCAGGAGACTGGCCTCATGAGAGATTGACCTCTGCGTTGGAAATGGGACATGGGTCGCCATTTTGGCCGTTGGCACTTTTGTTTTGGAACTGCCCTCGGGGCATGTACTTAAACTTACAGACTGTTATTATGTACCTAGTTTGACTAGGAATATTATTTCTGTACCTATGTTAGCCCAATGTGGGTACACTTTTGTATTTAGAAACACTGAGTGTTTTATGTATAAAAATGATATGGAAATTTGCACTGCTGATGTAAATAATGGTCTTTATATTTTGAATATGAATCAATCTCAAACATATAATGTAACAAACAAAAGGCTTAAAGTAAGTAACAAAGATGAAACTTACATGTGGCATTGTCGTCTGGGACACATAAACAAGACACATATATCCACACTTTCGAAGAGTGGGTACTTGGACGGATTTGATCCAAATTCATATGACGTCTGCGAATCTTATTTATTAGGCAAGATGCCTAAATCACCTTTTAACGGTAAAGGTGCATGTGCCACCGAACTGTTATCCCTCGTTCATAGTGACGTATGTGGGCCCATGTCTAGCCAAGCTAGAGGTGGATATGAATACTTCGTAACCTTTACGGATATGAATACAAGGTTTCGACTCCGATTTATGGCAAGATGCCATGAATTCCGAAATGGATTCCATGTACACCAACCAAGTTTGGACACTGGTTGATGCACCAGAAGGCGTAAAGCCTATTGGTTGCAAATGGGTCTTCAAGAGGAAGACTGACATGGATGGCAACGTACAAACGTACAAAGCTAGGCTTGTAGCGAAAGGGTATCATCAACTACATGGTGTCGATTACGACGAAAATTTTTCACCCGTTGCCATGATTAAATCCATTAGGATAATGCTTGCTATTACTGCATATTTCGATTACGAGATATGGCAGATGGACGTCAAAACCGTTTTCCTTAACGGAAACCTTTTGGAGGATGTTTATATGCAATAGCCTGATGGTTTTGTCGTACCAAGACTTGCAAACAAGGTTTGTAAGTTAAATCGATCCATTTATGGATTGAAGCAAGCATCGCGTTCTTTGAACCAATGTTTTGATGAGATCATAAAAGAATATGATTTCATTCAAAACGAGGATGATCCTTGTGTATATAAGAAGGTTAGTTGGAGCGCACTGACATTCATTGTCCTTTACGTTGATGATATATTGCTTATTGGCAATGACATTCCCATGTTAACATCGGTGAAAACTTGGCTTTCATTAAAATTCTCCATGAAGGATCTGAGAGAAGCAGCCTTTATTCTGGGAATAAAAATCTACCGGGATAGATCTAGAAAGCTGCTTGGACTGTCCCAAAGCATGTACATTGACAAAGTGTTGAATAGATTCAACATGTATCAGTCCAAGAGGGGACTATTGCCAGTGTCACATGGCGTCACTCTATCTAAGGACATGTGTCCTAAAACTCAAGACGAGAGAGACAACATGAGTAGGATACCGTTCGCCTCGGCAGTCGGATCTATCATATATGCCATGATATGTACGTGACCTGATGTCTCGTATGTTTTGAGCATGTGTAGTCGCTATCAGGCCGATCCAGGTGATGGTCACTGGATGGCGGTTAAGAATATCCTTAAGTATCTTAGACGAACTAAGAATGCTTTCTTAATCTATGGAGATGGAGAACTTGAGGTAACTGGGTATACCGATGCAAGTTTCCAAACCGATAAAGACGACTGTAAGTCGCAATCCAGGTACATATTTTGTTTGAATAACGGAGCAGTAAGCTGGAAATCTTCCAAGTAAGAGACTGTTTCCGATTCAACAACAGAAGCAGAGTATATTACTGCAGCTGAAGCAGCAAAAGAGGCAGTTTGGATCCGTAAATTCCTAATTGGATTAGAAGTAGTTCCGTTAGCAGCTGAGCTCGTTCCATTGTATTGTGACAATAACGGGGCTATAGCGCAGGCTAAGGAACCGCTGTCTCATCAATGATCCAAGCATTTTCTTCGACATTTCCATCTGATTCGTGAGATCATACATCCTAGCGATGTGAAGATCAAGAAGGTCGCATTAGAGGACAACATTGCAGATCTGCTGACAAAAGCTATTCCTCAGCAAAAGTTTGAGCGACATGTACATAGTTTAGGTATTAGATGCTTGAGTGACTGGCTATAGGCCAAGTGGGAGATTGTTAGACAATTATGACCCATAGCATCACTATATGTAAAAGACATTGTGGTTTTTGTACAAATTAACTATGTGACAATGAAATTGCATTTTATCATTTTGTAATTTTGATTACTTAAATATATAAATGATAAAAGTCCTTATGATTAGTTCCGGATTATAAGATATGAGACAATATCAATCCATAACGGTTTAATCATTAAATATCCCTGGTCGTAGTATTATCGAGACTGGACATTCGATAATGCGGAATAGACTAGTATTGCACTTGTGCGTGTTATGGAAGCGTAACGGCATAGTTCTCATATATTTAAGTATTGGATACTTATGCAAGTGTGATAGGAGGTTGTGTTTACCGATGGTACGTGAACAGCTTCGTCTCTGGATAGACCCCGCAGAATCCCATTGGTAGTATGACTATGTCTATGAGAATTCGCATCATGGTAGGTGTATTTGGTCTTAACCTGAGACTTGCATCGGTAGTACTTGCGACAATCAATACGCTTTGGTTTTGGGTCGTCCAGGACTTTAATAGGTTCTGTGTACGCCTCTTCTGGTTCATTGAGAATCGTAGTATGGGTGTGATGTCAAGATTGAAGTATCATTTCAGTCATATGGAGATGATGATCACGCAGAGAACAGAACTGGTACTCTAAATTGGTTGCAACCATCGGGATAATATGACATGGTCATGATTATCCGATTAAAGAGACTAGTTGCTTGTAATCCGATATATGCTTCGTACGGGGCAGACACTATTCCAGCCACAGCCTTGCATGTGACATCTAATACTGGATCGCAATACGCAATACTATGTATACTACGCCTGACTAAGATTATATATTCCATTAAGAATATTTCTGGAGAATTAGGTAGGCACGGTGCTTTACTGGAAGCCAACCATGTCTCGTAAACGGTAAAAACGTAGTACGAGGTACGTACGTGTTCAGATAGTCCCCGACGACCCGATTTGCTGCCAACATATCCAGGGATCTCTTGGGTCGCTTCCCGAAGATTCACCGATGACATATGATTCGAGCATAATTAATCCGGGATTAATTAAGGAGAGATTTTATCTAGGATAAAATACTATTTGAAGAGAGAGAACGATTAATTTGGAATTAATCGATAAAATAATATATTCGATATATTAAACGAAATTAGATTTTGACGCGAAATTAAAATTGGATTTTAATTCTGGCTAACGAATTAATTTAGAATTAATTCGCGAGCGATGTGAATAGTAATTTTACTAGGCATAATTATTTAATTAAATTTGATTTAATTACGTCACAACAGAAAATTCGTTAATTCAGAATTAGCGAACCCGAGCCCGGGATGTGTTGCGGGCCCATTCGGATTTTGAATCAAGTGGGGCCCACATGTCACATCACTAGTCATTCTTTCACTTTTTTGGTGATGGAAGTTAGTGAGGATTTTGGTGATGACTTATTCCTCACTCAAGCTTGATTTGTTGTTGACATATACCAACTTTGGTATATCATTATTTTAATTTTTAAAATTAAAAATACAAGTCAACAAAATCAATTTGCTTTGCCTCTCTCTCATTCACGGTTTCAACAAAAAGAAAACACTCTCCCTCTCTTTTACTCTCAATTGCCGAGAGTTGCAAGAAGAAGATAGAAAAATTGTTGCAAATTTTCTAAGTGCTAGCACACTAAAAGAATCATCCAAGGTGATAGGGAAACCAACCCAAAAGCTTGGAATCAAAGATCAAGGCTTGGAGCTTGAAGATCAACATTCAAAGAGGAAGCTTGGAGACTTTTCAAAGGACCCTTGGCCAAAAACTTCAACAAGGATTTTTTTTTTTGTATTTGATGCATCCTATATCCGCTCTTTGTAAGTATATTTCCGCCATACTTTACTTTTGTATTCACATTATTTTCATTGCTTATATGATCTTGGATAATTCTTAGAGACCAACAGAACAACGCTTCCTTAAGGAATATCCCCACTTAAATAAGGCTATAAAGTAACATGTATTGGATGCATGTTTCTTGGTCCATCTTGTCGATACAGTTTATGGTATCTTTCTATGGCTGCATTCGAGATCGTGCCAAAGCAATGAGGGTGTAGTTGATAGAATTTTATCCATACCGGATGTATATTTGATACTAGACAAATTCAAATGAATGTGGAAATCCTGAACGTGCCAAAGCTGTCAGGACTACATCGGTAGCTTGAGTTTGTCATTGGCAAGTGAAGCCTTGATACGCCTCCTTGTAAATGTGCCAAATCTTTCATAACGAGAAAAGGTCATGGCCAAAATCAGCAGTCACAATGAGTGTGATTGACAATGAGTTGTCTACCTAATGAATATACGTAGGCGAGATCGTGCCAAAGCTGTGAATCGAAATATATTCATGGGATCATACTCTCACTATGGAATCTGATTTAATTATTGAATTCTCATTTTCCGTTGGGGATTACGATATTACGTAAAGTAGTGAGAGACATTGCTGGGTTAAAAATCCATAACTAAAGCAGTGTGTAATTTTATGGAAATTTCTGCTTTTGTTTTCCCTTATTCTATATTGTTAATAGAAATATACTTCTAATCCACTGCATGCATATTACTTAAATATGTTTTCTGACTTCTCTTATGGTTGCGAATTTCTAGACTAGGTTCTAAAATGTTAGTCGACTTAGATATTGTTAGATTAGTTAAAACCATCGGGAACTATTGTTCCGATTTTCTTGAAAATCAAGATGGTTAGTGACTTAGTTACTAAGTCACGATAGGTAATCTAAATAGATATCTGTTTTAGGATATAATTATCTAGAGAGAATAGTTTCTTGTGCAGTAAGAATTGACACGAATCAGTTCATGTCTCGAGATTCTTGACTGACATTAAGAAAACTCCATTGGGTATTTGTTTATCTTATAATGACGTTTCTTGGCTTTAGTGACTTTTAGAAGTCACGTGTTTGACACAGTTTGCTAATCAATTATTTGCAATTGTTATGAATAATTGAAGGCAAATTATAAAGCTAAATAAAGGAGATGTGTATAGTTGTGTATAGAGAATATCGATTCTCACAATACGACAACTATAGGTATTAGATACCAGATCTCCCGTCTAGTTATTTAAAATATTGTTTAATAATTGTTTTGATATTTGATATCAGAACTTGTGACTATTTGATAGTTACTTGTTCTTTATAAATATTTGTTGCATATTTTAATATGACTAGTAGTGTCATTGATGTAGAGATAAATATTAAGAAAATATTCAGTTAACTAAATAACTTATAACAATGCTTTATGATATTTCATCACATAAGCATTAGATGCTTATTCCGTATGGTAAAGGATGGTCTGATACAATATCAAACCATGTATCCTTATCCATTTAATGAATATTGTATTCATGATGTGATGAAATCTCATTTAACCAATGATCGTCATTGGACCACAGATTTATTAAACTAATACATTAGATGTATGTAGTTTAATGAATTATAAATTGATTTGGATAGTTTTCTTTACTTCGTAACTTAGTTAATGAATTGTCATGACTTAATTACAAGTTTCTAAATGAATATTGTAGAACACAGAAATCGGCGACGCTGTCCCGAGCTCACGGCCCGGTCGGGAGTACAGAGTAGCCAACGGGGGACTAAACCGGAGAATAAAGGAGTCACCACCCAGCGTGAACTGGGAAATGATTTAAGGCCGCACTCACCCCTCGCAAGGGAAGACCTCAAACCGTTGGGTTCAGAATGGTCCCTTACCTATGTCAATTGTAATGAACGGATTTATGCAATAATATAACCAAGTCTTACGTAACATACACATGCAAGATTAACCAATATCTAAGTTTGTACACATAGGAGTAAACGAAATAAAAGCGAGCACGAAATCTCATGAACATATCAAATAGATAAATGCGGAAATATAAATAAATAATAACTGTAAATATTGAAGAGAGATAATTAAGTTCCTAACGTGAAAGAAATAACTAAAGAGGCACATGATAATGCATATAACCATAAATAACCGAAGGGACAAACATGCGAAAAAACAAGGAAAATAAATAACACAAAATGAAAATGCGGAACAATAAAACAACAATAAATGTAAATTAAATGCGAAATAATAAAAGACTAATAATACGAAATAAATGCGGAATAATAAATATGTGACCAAAGAATTTGGCCATTTTTAAAGTAGGACTTCGCATGCCCGGTTGGACGTATTTCACGTCCAACCAAGCATGTCATTTCCAGGACGATAAAATAAAATATAATAAAGGGTGCCCTCAAGTCTCACCTTTTAAGTCGCTTCCTGGGAGCGTGTTGGACGTCGCCGGAAGGGTTAATGTTTCCGCCATTGTAGACTCATGTGAGTTTTTCCGAAATATGTGTCTCTAATTTTGATACAGTTAGATTGTCTGATTTTATCGAAGCATAGAGAATACATATTTGATAATAGGTCAGTGGGAGAGTAAAAATTTCTTTCTAGTATTATATATCCTAACGACATTATCATTATTAATGTAATAATGAAATGTTTGTGAGGTAAAAGGTTTACCTAAGTCTTCTTTTCTCCGTGAAAGCAGTGGGAGTAGTTTCTGTTATATTCGATATAAAGTTTTATATATGATATATAACTAAGAGACTTGTGAGATACTCCCATAAATCGTGCATTAAATATGATCTAATAAAGGACATAGCAAGACTATTTGTGTGACAATTAGTATAACTGTTTGAAAGTTAGTGTGTCTCTTGTATATAATATTTATCTTTCGTAAATGATGATTCCTTTTTCGAAAGAGAAGTTGATTAGAATATATAGTCAATCTGATGCCTCATATTATGATAGCATAATGAAAATTATATAATGTGCGATTAAAGATATCAATTTAATTATAATTGTTTTGATATGTTGTAGACCATAGGATGGATATTGAAATATGTTCTTTGTGATCTTTGAGATATTAAGAACGAGTTTCTTATTCATGGAGAATATAATCCGCAACCATTAGGGTTAGATTATTTTTGAGTCTAATTATAACATTAGATTGTCTATGTCATATGGAGTCAGAAAAGATGCAGTGGGAGTGTCACCGTTGATTCTACTGAATCGGTAGAATTAGTTGTAACTTATGAAGTATTGACTTATAAAGTTGAATAGTGACCTTATAGATTAGAAGTTTTGATATTAGTGTTGTGTCTGCGGTTGTCTCATAGTATTTTAGATTTGATCTCTAAATACATTAGACAACTTAATAGCTATAGCACAATATTGATATCACATCTGAGTCATATTGATGTAGAACTTGGGTTCTACAAAATATGAATGATGCTAGTTAAGGAAAATAATTGGGTTTATTGGACAGACCTAATTTGTAAAAGCGGGCTTACTTGTTGTTGCCTACCTCTTGAGTGCTAGGTGAGCGATTGAGGGCTATAGGTATGTGATGCACATTGAGATGTGTATATGATACCGTGGATTGGAACTAGCGCAAGTGGCAGAAATTGTTATGGTTGGTGCTAAGAGTGCCAATCCGGATCGTATTTATGTCCGATTCATAAATCCGAACAATTCCTTTTTCTATAATAGGGTGGTGATACTTAAAATACACATGCAAGATTAACCAATATCTAAGTTTGTACACATAGGAGTAACGAAATAAAAGCGAGCACGCAATCTCTCATGAACATATCAATAGATAAATGCAGAAATATATATAAATAATAACTATAAATATGAAGAGAGATAATTAAGTTCCTAACGTGAAATAAATAACTAAAGGGCACATGATAATGCATATAACCATAAATAACCGAAGGACAAACATGCGAAATAACAAGGAAAATAAATAACACAAAATGAAAATGCGAACAATAAAACCACAATAAATGTAAATTAAATGCGAAATAATAAAAGACTAATAATACGAAATAAATGCGGAATAATAAATATGTGACCAAAGAATTTGGCCATTTTTAATGTAGGACTTCGCAAGCCCGGTTGGACGTATTTCACGTCCAACCAAACATGTCATTTCCAGGACGATAAAATAAAATATAATAAAGGGTGCCATCAAGTCTTACCTTTTAAGTCGCTTCCTGGGAGCATGTTGGACGTCGCCGGAAGGGTTAATGTTTCCGCCATTTTGCTGGTTCACTGTTTCCACTCGCTGTTTTCTATGTTTTGTTGCTGTTTTTGGTGATGCAGGGACTGTTTTAGGGTACAGTGTTCAGTGATAAATGGGCTGTTTTTGGGGTGCAGTTTTTAGTGATGCAGGGACTGTTTTAGGGTGCAGTTTTCGGTGATAAATGGACAATTTTGGGGTGCTGTTTTTGGTGATAAATGGGCTATTTTTTATTTTGTTGTTTGTTATTTGGGTCGGTGAGCCTTGTCGGTTTGCTTATGTGTGTTGTGCGTGTTCTAGCATAAGCTGGACGTGTGGTCCGCTTGTGGTGAGTAAGAGAGAGGGTAGAGTGCAGGTCAGTATGCAGTGCCGATAGTCAATCATAGTGAGAGGAGTCGTGAGGGTTCATGTTCTACGTGAAGTGTTCTTGTCGTGAGAGTGGCGAGAGTGTGGGGAAGTTGTGTGGTTTAGGGTTTGCCGAGAATGGTGCTAAGTGTGTGTTAGTAGGGGCTGTTGTGTGTTTTGTCTGTTTGTGGAAGGGCTATTTCGTTTGTATGTGTGTTGGTTTATGGTGAGAGTTGGATGGAAGAGGAGAGATAAAAGGGGGATGCGTGATGGTTTTTTAGGGTTTTGTTCAGTGGGCTGTTGTGTTTACGTCAAAGCCAGCATGAATTTTGGTCTTCACGTGGCTATTCTTTGTTCATGTTGATGTGCTTTGCGGCTTTGTCCCAATGGCTTCTGGTTTTAGTTTGTTTAATATGTGTCGGTTAGGGCTGGTTTTATTATTGCCGTGAATGAGCTAGGATGGAAGGGTTCATTTCCTTGTTTTTGGCGTGTATGAGAGTGAGAGAGATGAGAAGGGTAGTTATGGTGTTTTTTCTTTGTTATTTCCGTGAATGAGCTCTAGGGGAGGGGTTTGGTTTATGTCCCTTTTTATAAGAGTGGGCTAGGATTTTCCTCGCATGAGAAGGAAACAAGGATCATACAATAATGGGGGATATCTTTAATTAGTTTGTTATAAGGAAATGATATTGTGTGATTAGTGGGGAATATATTAAATTTGGAAGGTGATTTATTTAGTTTAGGAGATGAATTTATTTATTTTACGAAAGAGATTTGATTTGATTTATATAATTTGGAATGTGATTTATTTAATTTGGAATGTGATTTATTTAATTTAGAAAGGGGGATTTGATTTGATTTATTTAATTTGGAATGTGATTTATTTAATTTGGAATGTGATTTATTTAATTTAGGAAGAGGGATTTGATTTATTTGATTTGATTTTGATTTTTTAATTTAATTTGGATTTGATTTCAATTTAGAAATGTGTTTTAATGTTTTATTAATTTTGGATTGTGCTTGGAGGCTGGGTTCTTTGGGCTTGGGCGTGTGCCTTTGGATGGGTGCGGGGGTTCGAGGCTTAATATTTTAAAATAGGGATTAATCGAGCGAACTCGAGGCCAAATAGCGAGTTAAATTTGTTGATGTATTTATTTCTTGAATTTTCCCTTCCGACGTCCGTTTCCCGCGACTTCCGCAACTTAAAGGGTAGTACCTCTATACGAAGCTCATCACTGGGCTTCATGTAAAAATGCAGTGTCTACAAATATATATATTGAACATCTTGAATGGTTCGAGAACTTTCAATATGCTTTCTGATGAAACGCGGATATAATATTTTGAATGGTTCAAAGATATTCTTTTTGAAGTGTTGAAAACTATAATTTTAAAATTCATTGTGAGTCTTTGAATTGTTCAAGGATGTTTGATATGATCAAACATATGAATTTATGGTAATTAATTCTAAAGTTTATTTAATGAATATGATTATACTCAATATTATTCTTCTTCTATACGATTCCATTGTGATGGAATTGATCAGTGGGATAAATCGAATCTTATACGATATGATTCGTTTGATATTGAGTGTTACCGAATTAGTTTCAATACTTTTGGGGGTACGTTCCAGTAACACTAATTCATCATTTTAATTAAGGTTCCATTAGTTGTTATAATTATGTAATGAAATGTATAAGTAGAAAATTCGAATCTTCAAAGTTTGAGATTTGATCTTTCTTTTGTATAATGGTTATATCATTGAAAATACTTGTGCCTTGGAGGTACAAGTAAAGTTTATCATTTATTATATTTAATACAATATGTATTCTATTTGATAGAATATCTTTTCTACGATCTCGAGTAATAAAATTATTTTATTACTTGGTGTGTAACATCAGATGTTGACGATTGTAGAAAATACTTGACTTATTGAAGTCAAATGTGAGAGTGATAAACTGTAAAGGAACTACTTAATTAATTAGATGAAATGACCCTACGATATCTTCCGTATAAGTTTAATAGGGTGTCAGTATCATTTACAAAGTATTTGATACTTATTGGTTCTGCTGTTTTCTTATCGAAGAAAATTATCCTATAACTTATAGTGGGAGCGATATTTGATATCGATTTTGGAAATTACTATTGAACCATAAATCTAAGATTGGTCATAGCTTACTACGATCAAGTTTTGAACTTGATTAAGCTTTCGTTATGAATAGTTCATAAAATGTGCAAATTATTTGCGCAGCAAAAGCAAAGTGAGCTTGTTAAAGGTTTGACCTTTATAGTATGAAATTGAGAAAAGTCATACTCAGTGATCTATTCTAGATTCTAAGAAAAGTTGTCTCTGGTCGCACTAATTGAATAATTAAAGATCTGTTGTTAATGTTGATATTAAACTATGTATTTTGGCTAAGGATGTAAAGTGGCGTTCGTGAATGGTTTCTTTGAATTAGAAATCCGTTTTGGTGTCTTTGTTTGAATAGTTCGTTTTAGAATGGCCCTAGAGTTTGTATTCTGCTAAGATCACAGTTTGATATACTAGCTTATAGAGCCTATTGTAGACTCATGTGAGTTTTTCCGAAAATCTGTGTTCTCTAATTTTGATACAGTTAGATTGTCTGATTTTATCGAAGCATAGAGAATACATATTTGATAATAGGGTCAGTGGGAGCGTAAAAATTTCTTTCTAGTATTATATATCCTAACGACATTATCATTATTAATGTAATAATGAAATGTTTGTGAGGTAAAAGGTTTACCTAAGTCTTTTCTTTTCTCCGTGAAAGCAGTGGGAGTAGTTTTCTGTTATATTCGATATAAAGTTTTATATATGATATATAACTAAGAGACTTGTGAGATACTCCCATAAATCGTGCATTAAATATGATCTAATAAAGGACATAGCAAGACTATTTGTGTGACAATTAGTATAACTGTTTGAAAGTTAGTTTGTCTCTTGTATATAATATTTATCTTTCGTAAATGATGATTCCTTTTTCGAAAGAGAAGTTGATTAGAATATATAGTCAATCTGATGCCTCATATGATGATAGCATAATGAATATTATATAATGTGCGATTAAAGATATCAATATAATTATAATTGTTTTGATATGCTGTAGACCATAGGATGGATCTTGAATATGTTCTTTGTGATCTTTGAGATATTAAGAACGAGTTTCTTATTCCTGGAGAATATAATCCGCAACCATTAGGGTTAGATTATTTTTGAGTCTAATTATAACATTAGATTGTCTATGTCATATGGAGTCAGAAAAGATGCAGTGGGAGTGTCACCGTTGATTCTACTGAATCGGTAAATAGTGAATTAGTTAACTTATGAAGTATTGACTTATAAAGTTGAATAGTGACCTTATAGATTAGAAGTTTTGATATTAGTGTTGTGTCTGCGGTTGTAATATAGTATTTTAGATTTGATCTCTAAATACATAAGACAACTTAATAGCTATAGCACAATATTGATATCACATCTGAGTCATATTGATGTAGAACTTGGGTTCTACAAAATATGAATGATGCTAGTTAAGGAAAATAATTGGGTTTATTGGACAGACCTAATTTGTAAAAGCGGGCTTACTTGTTGTTGCCTACCTCTTGAGTGCTAGGTGAGCTATTGAGGGCTATAGGTATGTGATGCACATTGAGATGTGTATATGATACCGTGGATTGGCACTAGCGCAAGTGGGAGAAATTGTTATGGTTGGTGCTAAGAGTGCCAATCCGGATCGTATTATGTCCATGTCCGAACATAAATCCGAACATTCCTTTTTCTATAATAGGGTGGTGATACTTAACATACACATGCAAGATTAACCAATATATAAGTTTGTACACATAGGAGTAAACGAAATAAAAGCGAGCACGCAATCTCATGAACATATCAAATAGATAAATGCGGAAATATAAATAAATAATAACTGTAAATATTGAAGAGAGATAATTAAGTTCCTAACGTGAAAGAAATAACTAAAGAGGCACATGATAATGCATATAACCATAAATAACCGAAGGGACAAACATGCGAAATAATAAGGAAAATAAATAACACAAAATGAAAATGCGGAACAATAAAACCACAATAAATGTAAATTAAATGCGAAATAATAAAAGACTAATAATACGAAATAAATGCGGAATAATAAATATGTGACCAAAGAATTTGGCCATTTTTAATGTAGGGCTTCGCATGCCCGGTTGGACGTATTTCACGTCCAACCAAGCATGTCATTTCCAGGACGATAAAATAAAATATAATAAAGGGTGCCCTCAAGTCTTAACTTTTAAGTCGCTTCCTGGGAGCGTGTTGGACGTCGCCGGAAGGGTTAATGTTTCCGCCATTTTACTGGTTCGCTGTTTCCACTCGCTGTTTTCTATGTTTTGCTGCTGTTTTTGGTGATACAGGGACTGTTTTAGGGTGCAGTTTTCAGTGATAATGGGGCTGTTTTTGGGGTGCAGTTTTTGGTGATGCAGGGACTGTTTTAGGGTGCAGTTTTCGGTGATAAATGGACTATTTTGGGGTGCTGTTTTTGGTGATAGGGCTATTTTTGATTTTGTTGTTTGTTATTTGGGTCGGTGAGCCTTGTCGGTTTGCTTATGTGTGTTGTGCGTGTTCTAGCATAAGCTGGACGTGTGGTCCGCTTGTGGTGAGTAAGAGAGAGGGTAGAGTGCAGGTCAGTATGCGGTGCCGATAGTCAATCATAGTGAGAGGAGTCGTGAGGGTTCATGGTCTACGTGAAGTGTTCTTGTCGTGAGAGTGGCGAGAGTGTGGGGAAGTTGTGTGGTTTAGGGTTTGCCGAGAAGGGTGCTAAGTGTGTGTTAGTGGGGGCTGTTGTGTGTTTTGTCTGTTTGTGGAAGGGCTATTTCGTTTGTGTGTGTGTTGGTTTATGGTGAGAGTTGGATGGGAAGAAGAGAGATAAAAGGGGGATGCGTGACGGTTTTTTAGGGTTTTGTTGAGTGGGCTGTGTGTTTACGTCAAAGCCTGCATGAATTTTGGTCTTCACGTGGCTATTCTTTGTTCATGTTGATGTGCTTTGTGGCTTTGTCCCAATGGCTTCTGGTTTTAGTGTGTTTAATATGTGTGGGTTAGGGCTGGTTTTATTATTGCCGTGAATGAGCTAGGGTGGAAGGGTTCATTTCCTTGTTTTTGGTGTGTATGAGAGTGAGCGAGATGAGAGAGATGAGAAGGGTAGTTATGGTGTTTTTTCATTGTTATTTTCGTGAATGAGCTCTAGGGGAGGGGTTTGGTTTATGTCCCTTTTTATAAGAGTGGGCTAGGATTTTCCTTGCAGGGATATCTTTAATTAGTTTGTTATAAGGAAATGATATTGTGTGATTAGTGGGGAATATATTAAATTTGGAAGGTGATTTATTTAGTTTAGGAGATTAATTTATTTATTTTACGAAAGAGATTTGATTTGATTTATATAATTTGGAATGTGATTTATTTAATTTGGAATGTGATTTATTTAATTTAGAAAGGGGGATTTGATTTGATTTATTTAATTTGGAATGTGATTTATTTAATTTGGAATGTGATTTATTTAATTTAGGAAGAGGGATTTGATTTGATTTGATTTGATTTGATTTTTATTAATTTAATTGGATTTGATTTAATTTAGAAATGTGTTTTAAATGTTTTAATTATTTTGGATTGGGCTTGGAGGCTTGGTTCTTTGGGCTTGGATGTGTGCCTTTGGATGAGTGCGGGGGTTCGAGGCTTATATTTTAAAACAGGGATTAATCGAGCGAACTCGAGGCCAATAGCGAGTTAAATTTGTTGATGTATTTATTTCTTGAATTTTCCCTTCCGACGTCCGTTTCCCACGACTTCCGCAACTTAAAGGGTAGTACCTCTATACGAAGCTCATCACTGGGCTTCATCCAAAAATGCAGTGTCTACAAATATATATATTGAACGTCTTGAATGGTTCGAGAACTTTCAATATGCTTTCTGATGAAACGAGGATATAATATTTTGAATGGTTCAAAGATATTCTTTTTGAAGTGTTGAAAACTATAATTTTAAAATTCATTGTGAGTCTTTGAATTGTTCAAGGATGTTTGATATGATCAAACATATGAATTTATGGTAATTAATTCTAAAGTTAGTTAATGAATATGATTATTACTCAATATTATTCTTTTACGATTCCATTGTGATGGAATTGATTAGTGGGATAAATCGAATCTTATACGATATGATTCGTTTGATATTGAGTGTTACCGAATTAGTTTCAATACTTTTGGGGATACGTTCCAGTAACACTAATTCATCATTTTAATTAAGGTTCCATTAGTTTTTATAATTATGTATATGATATGTATAAGTAGAAAATTCGAATCTTAAAAGTTTGAGATTTGAATCTTTCTTTTGTATAATGGTTATATCATTGAAAATACTTGTGCCTTGGAGGTACAAGTAAAAGTTTATCATTTATTATATTTAATAGAATATTGTATTCTATTTGATAGAATATATTTTCTACGATCTCGAGTAATAAAATTATTTTATTACTTGGTGTGTAACATCAGATGTTGACGATTGTAGAAAAGACTTGACTTATTGAAGTCAAATGTGAGAGTGATAAACTGTAAAGGAACTACTTAATTAATTAGATGAAATGACCACGATATCTTCCGTATAAGTTTAATAGGGTGTCAGTATCATTTACAAAGTATTTGATACTTATTGGTTATGCTGTTTTCTTATCGAAGAAAATTATCCTATAACTTATAGTGGGAGCGATATTTGATATCGATTTGGAATTACCATTGAACCATAATCTAAGATTGTCATAGCTTACTACGATCAAGTTTTGAACTTGATTAAGCTTTCGTTATGAATAGTTCATAAAATGTGCAAATTATTTGCGCAGCAAAAGCAAAGTGAGCTTGTTAAAGGTTTGACCTTTATAGTATGACATTGAGAAAAGTTATACTCAGTGATCTATTGTAGATTCTAGAAAACTTGTCTCTAGTCGCACTAATTGAATAATTAAAGATCTGTTGGTTAATGTTGATATTAAACTATGTATTTTGGCTAAAGAATGTAAAGTGGCGTTCGTGAATGGTTTCTTCGAATTAGAAATCCGTTTTGGTTTCTTTGTTTGAAAGTTCATTTTAGAATGGCCCTAGAGTTTGTATTCTGCTAAGATCACAGTTTGATATACTAGCTTATAGAGCCTATTGTAGACTCATGTGAGTTTTCGGAAAATATGTGTTCTCTAATTTTGATACAGTTAGATTGTCTGATTTTATCGAAGCATAGAGAATACATATTTGATAATAGGGTCAGTGGGAGCGTAAAAATTTCTTTCTAGTATTATATATCCTAACGACATTATCATTCGTAATGTAATAATGAAATGTTTGTGAGGTAAAAGGTTTACCTAAGTCTTCTTTTCTCCGTGAAAGCAGTGGGAGTAGTTTTCTGTTATATTCGATATAAAGTTTTATATATGATATATAACTAAGAGACTTGTGAGATACTCCCATAAATCGTGCATTAAATATGATCTAATAAAGGACATAGCAAGACTATTTGGTGACAATTAGTATAACTGTTTGAAGTTATTGTGTCTCTTTATATAATATTTATCTTTCGTAAATGATGATTCCTTTTTCGAAAGAGAAGTTGATTAGAATATATAGTCAATCTATGCTGCCTCATATGATGATAACATAATGAATATTATATAATGTACGATTAAAGATATCAATTTAATTATAATTGTTTTGATATGCTGTAGACCATATGATGGATATTGAAATATGTTCTTTGTGATCTTTGAGATATTAAGAACGAGTTTCTTATTCATGGAGAATATAATCTGCAACCATTAGGGTTAGATTATTTTTGAGTCTAATTATAACATTAGATTGTCTATGTCATATGGAGTCAGAAAAGATGCAGTGGGAGTGTCACCGTTGATTCTACTGAATCGGTAGAATTAGTTGTAACTTATGAAGTATTGACTTATAAAGTTGAATAGTGACCTTATAGATTAGAAGTTTTGATATTAGTGTTGTGTCTGCGGTTGTCTCATAGTATTTTAGATTTGATCTCTAAATACATAGACAACTTAATAGCTATAGCACAATATTGATATCACATCTGAGTCATATTGATGTAGAACTTGGGTTCTACAAAATATGAATGATGCTAGTTAAGGAAAATAATTGGGTTTATTGGACAGACCTAATTTGTAAAAGCGGGCTTACTTGTTGTTGCCTACCTCTTGAGTGCTAGGTGAGCTATTGAGGGCTATAGGTATGTGATGCACATTGAGATGTGTATATGATACCGTGGATTGGCACTAGCGAAGTGGGAGAAATTGTTAGGGTTGGTGCTAAGCGTGCCAATACGGATCGTATTTATGTCCGATTCATAAATCCGAACAATTCCTTTTTCTATAATATTACTTTTTAATGGTAGCATCTCTCATCTCTTATATACATATTTGATCTAATTACGATTAGATATCTAATTATGATTAGAATGAAACTAAATCTGATTTAGTGATACATGTATATTAGACAAAGACCATAGGATTTACAATGTAGTACGCATTATAAAACGTAGTTTGTAATTGATATTGGGAAGCAGTACTATAAGTAGTATATCCTTAAATAAAGTTTCTGGTCAAGATTTGCTAACACGTGTCGGTTAGTAAAAATCCACTGAGACCAGTACATGTCGTATATTGTGACTTGGTCCGATGGTTTATCCCAATGAACCATGAGTCTTGGGAGACTCGTATAGACATATAATTGTTTATTTAATAAACACTGAACGAATCACTAAAGATTTCCTAATAGATGGTACACCAACGTCAATAGGAATCTTCTCGAGTTAAGTGAGCATAGTGGTCATTTGACTTGAGATACCACTGTGGATATATGAGTTATCCTCCACACTTTGATGGCTGTCACGTCACCGATCTATTTAGATCAGACCTCTGCATGTTCGTTGGGTGTGGACTGATGCTCATGATATCATGTGCGTATCAAGATAGAATCCGTCAGTCCTATTACAGGGCATAGGTATCCTGCACGTGTTTGCGATCTAGTAAATCCACGGCTGTGGTATAACTTCATAAATCAGTTCCGAGTGTTATTTAGAGATCGTAATTTGAAATTTGACTATAGTATACCATAAGGATTTGACGTTCTTATCTATATCCCATGGATAATATGGATAGCCTGTGACAGAGGGATTATACGTATGCAATGACCTCGACTGGCATAGTTTAACGAGATTATCCGACATGAAATTGGATTTCGTGACGGAAAACCTAAACTTAGAGAGTCCCACTATATGAAGTGTACTCGTTGAGCACTTGGGCAACGCGTTATGAATAATACAGATTATTCATAATACTTCATCGGATTAAATGAGTTAATTCGAATCGTTTAATCGGTTAAACGATACATGCTTTAGGGGATTTTGGTCATTTAATAATTAATATGTTTTTATATTTGATACAAAATTTGATTTATACATATTAATTAATTGTCAAATGAAACTTTGACACATGCCATTAATATATGTATTTGTTATTTAATGTAAATAAAAATACATATATAATAATTATATTAATTAATTATTTAGATAAATTTATGTTAAATGTTTGAATAATTAAATAATATTCATATTACATAAATGTTATGCAATATGTTCAATTATTATTGATACATGTGGCATATTTTAATTAAGCTTTAAGTGTGCAAATTTGGTTTGTCCAAGTTAAAGCTTATATTATCTTTTCTTTAATTTAATTGGATTAAATTTATAAAATGACCAAAATGCCCTATATAGTCGGTCATTGCATTTTAAAAAGGGGAAAATTTTTCTTGTCTCTTATTAAGAAAACATGGCCGAATATTTTTTCTCAAAAGCTCTCAAATTGTTGCTTGATGATTCAAGTTGAGAAATGAAGAAAATCAAGAAAAATGCTTAAGGAATTAGAGGATTAAAGGTAATTCTACATATCCATAAAGCTTAGAAATCATGTTTCTTGTTTCTTGAAGATCTGGTGAGATTTAGGGTTTCTTCTTTTCTATAATTTGGGGCTTTTGGATTTGGAGGATGGAATTGGAAGCATATTGCATGTGTGAAGTGGTTTTGGATGATATTATTGTAATATTAATTCAATTTTATCATTTGATGATAATTTTCCATTATATAGTGTTATGACCACTCTTGTAATGCCTAGAATTGTTCTTGGGTGCTTCATTGGTGGTGACTTGAATTGGTGTTGTGATTAATTAGATTAATGTTTTAAAAAGTTGGATTAAAGCATGAAAAATTGATTCTTTTTGTTGCAAAATCAAATATGGAAACACTAGCTTTATTGTGATGAAAATGATGTCATTTGAATGTATTGGTTGTGTTTTGGGTGTTGGAACAATTTCCAAAAAAATTTTCGGAGTTGAAATAAGCGAAAACGGTGAAAAACGGCGTTACCAGGTGACTTTTGAGCCAACCGGGTGATAGCTACCCAAATAGTGAATTTTTCATTGTTCGGGCAGCCCATGAACTGCCATAATACTATTGGGACTACACTGGGCAGCCCTCATGTGTATTGGGTGGTCGGTTCGGTCAAAAACACGTTTTATGCCATTTTGCGGATAAACATTTTCGTAAAAGTTTCGCGACGTTTCTTAACTATTTATGTCGTTATTGATATCGAATAAATATTTTTAGGTGAAATATGAATGAATAATTCATATTTTGTATTGAATAATTCATTCGGTAATTTAAAAAGTTTTAAAATTACGATTTCACCCGAACAACACTTCCGCCGCGCCCTTTGCCCAAAACCCCAACAGTTTCACTCTAGAATATCTCACTTTCTGTTATTCACATAGTCTGATTCTGTTAGGTGTTGTCTTGATCTCGAAAATATCTGTATTACTTAGTCTCCTTAACCTCTTTTATGTTATAATTCAATAAGTCTACTTCAAGTCATCTTAAGCATTATCCCTAAAGGTGCGCTGCGAAGGAAGACATACGGGCTTTACTTGTTATCTGTCTTTTAATTTAAGACTTCTGTCATATACTAGCACCTAAAGGTTCGCTGCTATTCTTTCCACAATATGCTCTGTTGATATTTTTCTTCTTCAATTTCTAACAATAGAGTTCCAGTCTTATTTATATACTGAGAAATCTTGTTGTTACGCACTTCTGTCATTGCTTATCTAATATTCTTTCCTATTGTCGTCTTACCTTGACAGTTCCACCTCCAAAACTTTTTCTCAAAGTCTTTTTCGTCTTATTTTTCTTTAATCTATACCTTAAACTTCTGTGATCTATGTCTTTGTCTTCTTATCCAAGGGGTATTACCTTTTAAATCTTACACCATCTTATAGGCTACTATACTACACCACAGATTCATTTGCTTATGGGAATATTATCTGAAGAACATCGAGGTCCATCTTTATTGCCATCGTCTAACTAGGGTTAGGAGGGTCGGGTTTGGTTATGAAGTATTTTCTGATTGTGGTGGTGTCTCTAGGTATGTGTGCTGTAGGTGCACATGCTGCTTATTTATATTCTTAGGATTCCCTTATTCACATATCTGACATTGGGCTCCCACAATAAGATTGTTGGACAATTATGACCCATATTGTCACTATTTGTACAGATCATGGTGTTGTTGTACAAATTAACTATGTGACAAAGGAGATTGCACTCTTATCATTTGTGATTAGATCACCTAGATGTATAAATGATAGGAGGTCCTTATGATTTGTTCCTAGATTGAGAATGATATGAGACAGTATCAGTCCACGAAGGATAAATCATTAAATATCCCTAGTCAGAGTATTATCGAGATCGGACATCGATAAATACATAAAAGACTAGTATTACACTTGTGCGCGTTGTGAGGGCACAACGTCATAGTTCTCATATATTTGGGTATAGGATACTCATGTAAGTGTAATAGGAGGTTGTGTTTTGTCGATGGTACGGGAAACAGCTTCGCTCTGGATAGACCCCCTCGAAATTCCATTGGAAGTATGACTATGTGTCTATGGAAGTCCGAAATCAGGGTAGGTGTATTTGGTCTTAACCTGAGACTTGCACCGTTAATACTTGCGACAATCAATATACTTTGGCTGCTGTCGTCCAGGGCTTTAACAGGTTCTGTGTACGCCTATGCTGGGTATTTGAGAATCATAGTGTGTTGGGTGTGATGTCAAGACAAAAGTGTCACTCCAGTCATATGGAGATGATGTCGCGTAGGATACAGTACTGGTTCTCTTAAGTACTGCAGTCATCGGGATAATAGGACTAGGTCATAGTTATCCGATTATAGAGACTAGTTACCAGACATTCGACATGTGATTCGTACGAGGCAGACACAATTCCAGCCCCAGGCCTAGCACGTGATCATCCGATACTGGATCGACATACGCAATACTACGTATACTACGCCTGATATAGATCCTTGATTCCTATAAGGTTATTTCTGGAAAATTGGGTAGGCATGGCGCTTTGTTAGAAGCCAACCTTGTCTTGTAAATCGGTATAAACGTAGTACGAGGTACTTATGTGTTCAGATAGTCCGACGACCGAATTTACTGCCAACATATCCGGGGATCTTATGGGTCGCTTCCCAAAGATTCACCGATGACGTATGACTCGCACTCTAAATTAATCTGGGATTAATTAGAAGAGAGAGAAAATTAATCTGGGATTAATTGCGGAGATATTTTATCTGGGATAAAATATCATTTAAAGAGAGAGAACGATTAATTTGGAATTAATCAATAAATTAATATATTCGATATATTAAACGAAATTGGATTTCGACGCGGAATTAAAATTAGATTTTAATTCGGGCGAACGAATTAATTTAGAATTAATTCGTCAGCGACATGAATAGTAATTATGCTTGGCATGATTATTTAATTAAATTAGATTTAATTACGTCGCAACAGAAAATTCGTTAATTTGGAATTAGCGAACCCGAGCCCAGGATTATTTGCGAGCGCATTCGTATTTCGAATTCGAGTGTGGCACGCAAGTCAAATCAAGCGTCAAATCGTTAGTCGCTTTAAGCGTCAAATCATTAGTCACTTTGAGTGATGTGACAACTTGTCACTTGATTTGATAGATTGATGGATTGATGGATTGATGGTGGTTGTTGGCATTAATTGGTTTGACTTTTTAACGCCAAAATTTGGTATATGATTTTGGAAATTAATTACCAAAATACAACACATTTTTATCATCTCTCTCTCTCTCTCCAAATTCTCCTCTCTCTCTCGGCATTCACTGCCATTTCTTCCCTGGTTTTTTGCTAGGCAGAAACCGTGAGCTAGGGAAGCTTAGAGTCGTGATTTTGTGGCAAAATCGGGAGTGCTAGCACACTACGAAGTCATGCGAAGGTGATAGGGAAGTCCATCCATGAGCCACGAATCGTTTGACGAAGCTTGGAGCTTGTTCAAGGAGCAACAATGGCCGAATTTGGAGGAGCCACTGCAGCCCACTGCCGAGCAGTCCATAGAGGTAGAAATTTGATTTTGTTGCCTCGCGCGTCACTCAACCGATCGATGTGAGTATTCCGTAACTTCATTGATTTATATTCGCACTTGTTTCATGCTTGTTTAATGATCTTGGGACCTTAGCAAACACCAACAATGATATCAGAGCAAGGTTAAACATGAAATTGTTTAAGGTTAAAATTTGGGTAAAAATGTGTTTGAGCATGATTTATGAAATTGGATGAATGAATATGTTTAAATGTATTTTAATTGAGGATTGATTGGATCAATTTGTTGAAAAATTGTTTGGAACAATTTTCCCCAATTATTTTAGCTTGGCCGAAAGTTAAGGAACCCTAATTGTCTTGGATTTTTGATTTTTTGATCATTGGATGTGTTTGAAATCATTGGGGATATTGATTAATGTTGGTTTGGATTTAATTGGATTGAATTCGAATTGAACAAAATAATCCCTCCAATGACGAGACTTTGAGCATGATTATTGGGTTTGATTTTTGATGAAATATGTTGGACATGTTTTTTTGTAATTGAGCATGATTAATTGTATAAATTAATGTTTTGGAAATATTGATTTGGGTAATCAATTGTGTAATACACTTTATGTAATTAAATTATGAAATTGGGTTTTTGTGATTTAATTATGTTGGGCCTAATTTTGGAAATTGGCTTTTAAAGTTGTTATTGGGCTTATTGGGCTTGGTTGTACCAAGTTGGGTTTAGGCAAAATTGGTTGGATCCAATTGGGCTCAAAACCGCATCCATAAAGGCCAAATGCGACTAATGGACCTTTAAAGTTTAATTGGGCCTAATTGGCCAAAATTGATTTATGGGCTTATGAGGTAATTCCCGGATTGGATTTTGGTTATTCGGTTTGACCCGAGTTGACCAAAAGTCCACGCCTTAAGAAATTAATTAAAAGCCCATTGGACTTTAATTAAATTAATATTGGATATTAATCGGGATTTGAGACCCGTAACGATTAAATTTGGAATTTAAATCGTAAAGGTTTGTTAATAAAGTGTAATATTTAATTTGGAATTAAATAGCAAATTAGTATTAAATACAAATTAAATTGGATTTAATTATGTAGTTTAATTTAATTCGATACTTTGAGTACTTATTCGCAAAACGAGTTTGACTCGAGCAAAATCAAATCGTTGTTTGAACATTGGATGGTCACTAATTATCAGATTAATTAATTTGATTAGATTGATTGATAACATGCTTGTGTGAATACATGGTTGCGATGCATGAATAATGTATATCAGATGGATATTAGATGGGTGGGGAAATTTTAGAAATTGTTGTAATAAATCTGATTTATTAATTGGACCTGCGTGTCCAGCCTTATTACCTCATTATTCTTTGTATTCTCTCTCACATATTCCCCTAAATGTAAATGAGGTTTCTTTAGAAGTGTAGTGTAACGGGTAGAAGTAATACTTGTGCTAGCGGGAGAGAGTACGGGAGAGATTTGATCTAGGATCAATGTGTAAAGTATCCATCTGCATATCATTATTATTTTACATACGCGCTTTATTATGTGTTTAGAATGCATGTTTAAGGGTGTATGATGATGAGACCTTAACAAAGATAATAAATTGGTTACCAATTTGCACTCGAAAAACCCTCGCAAAATATTAAGCGTTTTTCCTTCCATTGAGTTATTCTTACTCAAGATCCAAGACTGGCATTGGCTTATTTGCCAAAGTCAAGGCCTTTGTCCGTCAAGGATGTGTTTGAATCACGAAGGCTTTGTTCTATATTGGTGTCTTGTCTAAGTTGTGGTTTGTTGGCCAAAGTCAAGACCACTTCTTGTCCATCGACATTGATTACGAAGCTTTCCATGGTCAATGGGTCGCGCTTGACTGGGATAACTAAGTTTGTTGTGCCAAAGCCAAGGCTTAGTTGATTCAGAGGAAAAAGGTTAGGTAATACATTGGATGTATTGGCATATATAAGATATATGTTTCGGACTTGGACGTCCCCCTACTAGATCTAGGAATTGGATTGGATCCAATTGATCTTAGAGATCTACCTAGTTAATTATCATACAATTTATTGGCCAAAGTCAAGATTGTGTGATATTTAACGGGATCCTAGCCCGCTAGGAAACACGGTTTCCCGAGTACTGGACAGAGGGTTAGAGGCTCGCCGAAAAATAGTGGGAGGCAAGAATTGAATTTGCAATATTCGTTTAATTACTTGCCATATGCGCTCAATCACAAATATCATAGTCAAATAAATTAAATGTTAGTTGGACTAATATTTAAATTGTTGTTTTAATAAATAGTTGGACTATATTCAAATAATTCATTTATAGTTGGTTATATAATTGGATTATAGTAATCAATATATTTGATTTAATTAAAATTATGATTGATTAAATAGTTGGACTATAATAATCATTATAATAAATAGTACTGAAATCGTTGATTAAATAGTTGGACTATTAGAATCAAGAAAAAATTGAAAGATTGACATTTAAAACATAATCCTAGGGAAAATGTATTTAAATGGTTTAATTTTTCAAATTGGGAATAAAGTTTCAGGATGGTCCTGGAAAATAATAAGTTACTTTATTTGATAAAATAACATATTATGCCTAAGCCCGGAGTTAAACAAATAGTAGAGCATAATCTTTGGAAGATTTATGTGATGATAACTTAAGTGCTTAATCTATTAAGCTTGTCGTAGTAGACTCCTTAATTTCTTTATCAGAACTAAGGGTTAGATCCTTAAAGTATGATATTGAAATTGAATGATCTTCATAAATCTATACTTAGATTTTAGAAAATTGCAATAAATAACTCTTGGAGAGTTAAGGACTATTCTCAAGAAGATAAAGTCAAAGTTTGCAATAAGGCAAGTAGCGCTAGTCGCACCTTACTTCGATATTCTAGAAGGCCAAGGCTTGGCCAAAGGCTTCTAGAGTATTGAAAAGGGCAAAGGCAAAATCATTATAATCTTCTAGGAAGATAAAAGACATATCCCAAAATGTCTGCCTAAATTGTGGCAAACGGGATCGCGGAAGCGTGACTGTCGTTTGGACAAAGAACATATGAAGGAATTGAAGACGAGCAAGGCTCCGACTTCAAATATGTTAGTCAAGATTATGTTCACTACTAGTATTGAAATTGGATTTTAAATACTTAGTGTGATACATAAATACATACTGATGTTCAGAATCTGCTATGAGCAGGATACTGACTTCAGTTGAGATTAATCTGCGAATTGGAAACGGGATGAAAATCGTTGTTTTAACCGTAGATACCTAAATTTAGGAACTACCTTTGGGTGTGTATCTAAATTTGGAAACTGTTATAATGTAACTAGTTTGACTAGAAACATTATCTATATATCAGTGTTTAACCTGCTGCGGGTGAACCTTTATATTCTAGAACACTAAAGTGTTTTATTATATAAGATGATATTGAGATAAACACATTAGATGTGAATAACATAATTTATATTTTGAATATAAATAAATCTCAAAACATGACAAACAAATAGCTCAAACTGATTTGATCAGAAGAAACTAATTATGGCATTGTTATTTGGGACACAATCAAACAAGAATCGTATATCCACACTTTTGAAGAGTGGATACTAGGACAAATTTGATTCCATTCAAATAAAGTCTACGAATCTAGTTTATTGGGCAAAGTGCCTAAAACACCTTTACTTGGTAAAAGTGCAAATGCCACCAATCTGTTAGCCCTAGTTCATAGTGAAGCAAGTGGGCCCATGTCTAGCTAGGCTAGAGATAGATATGTATATGAATATTTCGTGACCTTTACAGATGTGGCATAGTGTTATGGTTATGTGTTTCTTTTGAAGAACACAAATCAAAAACTTTTAGAGTTTCGACACGAAAATAGACAAACAGATCGGCTAAAGTATTAAACCATCACGGTAAGACCGTAATGGAAAATACTTAAGCAATAAGTTTCTATTATACTTGAAAGAGTAAAGTATTCTTTCAAATGAGGACTCCTCCCGGAACACGTCAGTTTGACGGTGTGTCCGAACTGGATAAACCGAATTTTGTTGGACATGATAAGGTTAATCGTGAGTCACTCTGAGCTATCATTTCCTTCAACGGATAAGCATTAACAGTGCAGAACTTATTTAGAATAAGGTTCCATAAAAATCTGTTTGACAGACTTCATATTAAATATGAACGGGAAAGAAACCGGGTTTCTCATTCCTATAAATTTGGGATGCTAGGCATACGTTTGGATGATACCAAACTAAAACCCAAAAAGGATAAGTGCCAATTGTAGGTTATCCTAGGGATACCATAAATATAATACTTATACATCTCACATGAGAATAATTTAATTGTTGCTCGCCATGCGGTTTTCCTAAGAGGAATACCGATATGCAGTGGTAAGTGGGAGGATAGTAAAACTCGATGAAAATCGGAGTAATACTATTCAAGGCACCAAATCTTATGGAACATAAATAGTTCATCAATGATGAAACTATTACCAGTAATCTTCGAATACATAAGAACCACGTAAGTCGGAGAGAGTCAGAAAATAACCCTGGGTATGGGTTTATGATCTCACCTCATAAAGATGTCTATCTTTTGAGGTATACCAACTGACTATGTATGAGGAAGTTGTTGGTTTTCTATAAGGTCCCAAGATCAAAAGACATGAAATTATGTGTGAACACATCAACGGAGGTAGCGGAATACTCACATTGATCGGTAGAGTTGATTTGGAGACGATTCAAGCCCAAAAACGCACTGCCATGTAAGCCTACTGCATGCAGTCCACTGCCTACAAAAACAGAAAATTAAGTGAAGAAACGGAGCTCCAATCATCGTCGGATGGATCCCGTCTCATGGGGGAACCTCCCTACCACCTTCGCAAGACTTGTAAGTGTGCTAGCACTTGATTTCTCACCATGAGAGAAACCACTCTTGCTTCCCTTTAGCTCACGCCCAACTGGTTCAAAACCAGTGAAGAAATGGCCACCATTGCCGTGAGAGAGGAAGGAGAGAGAATTTGAGAGAGAGAAGAAGAAGTTTTGTGTTGTGTAATG
>SKCR01027188.1:0-43670 GCA_019454045.1 Zanthoxylum bungeanum | reverse complement strand
GATAGCTTACGACGGAGGGATTGTTAAACATATGTGATGACCTCGACTTGTATAGTTCAGAAAGGTCGTTCATATTTTCGCGAATTCGGAGGTGGCCGAATTGCGTACATATTAGCTGTTAGACAATTATGACCCATAGCGTCACTGTTTGTAAAAGACATTGTGTTTTTGTACAAAATTAAATATGTTGTAATGAAATTGCCTTTTACCGTTTTATAATTTATTTACTTTGATATATAAATGGTAAAAGTCCTTATGATTAGTTCCGGATTGAGATGATATGAGACAATATCAATCCATAAAGGTTTAATCATTAAATATCCCTAGTCGTAGTATTATCGAGATTGGACATCGATAATGCGGAATAAACTAGTATTGCACTTAGCGCGTTATGAGGGCATAATAACATAGTTCTCATTTATTTAAGTATGGATACTTATGCAAGTGCGATAGGAGGTTGTGTTTTACCGATGGTACGAAAAACAGCTTCGCTCTGGATAGACCCCGCGAATCCCATTGGTAGTATGTATATGTGTCTATGGGAGTCCGCTTCAGGGTAGGTGTATTTGGTCTTAACCTGAGACTTGCATCGCTAGTACTTGCGACAATCAGTAAAATTTGGTTTTGGTCGTCCAGGGCTTTAACAGGTTCTGTGTACGCCTCTATTGGGTTTATTGAGAATCGTAGTGTATTGGATGTGATGTCAAGACGGAAGTATCACTTCAGACATATGGAGATGATGATCACGCAGGGATTCAGAACTAGTTCTCTATGTGTTGTAAACCATCGGGATAATATGACAAGGTCATGATTATCCGATTCAAAGAGACTAGTTGCTTGATATCTGATATTTGCTTCGTACGGGGCAGACACTATTCCAGCCCCAGGCCTGCACGTGACATCTGATACTGGATCGCTATACGCAATACTACGTATACTCGCCTGACATAGATTATATATTAGTAAGAATATTTCTGGAGAATTGGGTAGGCACGGTGCTTTGCTAGAAGCCAACCATGTCTTGTGAATCAGTAAGCACGAGGTACGAGGTACTCACTTTATCGGATAGTCCGATAACTGGATTTACTGCCAACATATCCAGAGATCTCTTGGGTCGCTTCCCAAAGATTCACCGATGACAGTTGACTCGATTAGAATTAATCTGGGATTAATTAAGAGAGAGAAAATTAATCTGGGATTAATTGAAGCTTTATTTAATCTGGGATTAAATGTGTTCGGAAGAGAGAGAACGCGATTAATTTGGAATTAATCGGTAAAATAAATTTAATAGTTAAATTTGATTTTTCTATTTAATTTATTCGTATGGGCTAAAATTAATATATCGGATATATTAATATGAATTGGATTTCATTACGAAATTAAAGTCGGACTTTAATACGAACGAACGAATTAATTTAGAATTAATTCGTAAACGACGTTCGTAATATATTTGCGAGGCATCGTTATTTAATTAAATTAGATTTAATTATTTAGCGTCGAAAGTTTATTTAATCGGATTAAACAGATCTGAGCCGCGGTAAATGTTCGTAGAGATATTTGAATTTTGAATTCAATTGTGTGGTAGTTGGCATTTATGCCAAACCATCCACTTTCCAACCATCTTGGAATGGTTTTGGTGAAACCATTTACCCAACCACCTTGTTTAGGTGAAAAGGGTAAATTGGTTTTTACCAAAAGGCATCTCTCTCTCTCATTTGGAAATACATCTCAAAACACAAACCCTAGCACACAAGGCTTTAGGCGTGAGCTTCTCATCTTCTCTCTTTGATTTTGTGGCAAAATCAAGTTAGCTAGCACTTCAAGGAATCAACAAAGGTGATAGGGAAACAACTCAAAGCTTGGAATCAACACAAAGGTTGGATCTTGGAGATCTTCATTCACAACTCAAAGCTTGGAATCAACACAAAGGAAGGATCTTGGAGATCTTCTTCTAAAAATTTTAAAAGCTCAAATCATTCAATGTAAGTAATTCCGCAACTTATAATGAATTTATAAACACCTTTTCTTGCTTATTAGATCCTTGGCATGTTCTAGGAACACTAACAATGGTATCAAGAGCCAATTTTAAGCATGAAAATTTTAGGGTTCATGAGACTAAAATTTGGGGCTTTTATGTTTTGAACATGATTTCTTCAAATTGATGATTTGAGCATGCTTAGATTATGTTAACTTAGAGTTGTGCATGATTAGATTTGAGAAATATGATTGGATCAAAATTTTAAATTTCCCTTACATGGCCGAATGTAATGCAGTCCACTGCAGTGTGATTTTTTTGATTTTTACAACATTGGATGTGTTTAAAGCATGATATAAATGTTGATTGTTGGTTTGATTAGATTGGAATCAAAGTCAATAATGTTTATGTTAAATTCAAGAGCATGTTGAGCATGAAATGATGTGTTTTGGCTTCAATTTGTGTTGAGCATAAATTGATGGATTAAGCATGATTAATTAAGTTAATTGGTATTTTGGAAATATTGAGTTTAATTAATTAATCATGGCTAATACACTTTAATTAAAATAATTGTGATATTTGGAATATTATAATTATGTTAATAAGCCTTTAAATATGAATTGGGCTAAAAGTGTGTATTTGGGCTTAATGGGCTTGGTTTGACAAGTTTGGTTTTGGACTTTTGGATTGGATCCAATTGGGCCCAAAACCAATTCCATAAAGTCCAAATACATCACTTGGCCCTTTAAAGAATATAATTGGGCCTAATGGGCCTAAATTGATTTGTTGGCATATAGGTGATTCCTATTAGGCCTTGGCATTTTGGTTTGATCCATTATGGCCAAAGCCATGCCTTAAAAATCAATTAAAAGCCATTGGACTTTAATTAAAATGACATTGGATGTTATTGGGCCTTTGAGACCCATTAAGATTGGATTTGGAATCCAAGTCTTTAAGGCAAATAAATAAGTGTAAATATTTAATTTGGAATTAAATTGGAATTAGTATTGAATACAAATAAATTGGATTTAAAGTTGTAGTTCAATATAATTCAAGAATACTTACTTTGAGTATTTATTCTTAAACGAGTTTGACTCGCGCAAATCAAATCGTTGTTTGAACATTGGATGATATCATTAAATGATTGAATAATTGATTGATTATGAATAAATGAATGTTGTATTGTATGATATATAGGTATATCGGATGGATATTAGAAGGGCGAGGGCAATTTTGGAAATTGTAATAAATTTAGAATTTATTAAATTGGACTTGCGTGTCCAGCCTTTTATCTCCTTATTCTTTGTATTTCTCTTCTCACCAATTCCCCTCAATGTAAATGAGGTTTCTTTATTGTATTCTGTTATTGGGTAGAAGTTAGAATAGTTCTAGCCGGGGAGAGGAAAAAGAGTGATTTGTTCTAGGAACAATTTGTGAAATATCCATCCGCATATCATTATTAATTTATTATCGCGCCTTATTATGTTTTTAGAAAGCATGCTTAAGGGTGTTTAATGAGATCTAATCAAAGATAATAAATTGGTTGCCAATTTACGTGAAAAACCCTCAAAACATATTAAGCGTTTTCCCTTCCGTTGAGTGATTCTTACTCAAGATCCAAAGTTGGCATTGGTTTGTTGGCCAAAGTCAAGACCTTTGTCAATTGCGGATGTGTTTGAATCATGAGAGTTTTGTTCCATATCGGTGTCTTGTCCAAGTCATGATTTGTTGGCCAAAGTCAAGATCACTTCTTGTCCATCGACATTGATTACGAAGCTTTCCATGTCAATGGGTCCCGCTTAACTGGAATCATTAAGCTTGTTGTGCCAAAGCCAAGGCTTAGTTGATTCAGAGGAAAAAGGTTAGGAAAGGAAAATATATTGGCATATATATTGTATATATGTTTCGGACTTGGATGTCCACCTACCGGATCTAGGAATTGGATGAGATCCAATTGATCTTCGAGATCTACCTAGTTAAATATCATACAGCTTGTTGGCCAAAGTCAAAGTTGTGTGTTATTTAACGGGATCCTAGCCCACTAGGAAACTGGGTTTCCCGAGTACTCGACAGAGGGTTAGAGACTCGCCGAAAAATAGTGGGAGGCTAGTATTGAATTTGCAATTTCATTCAGATACTTAGCTTTACGCGCTTTCAAAAATATTTCGTCAAAATTATTTTATTAGTTGGACTAATATAATGTTATTTTTCTTGTAACAGTTAGACTGTACCCAATATTCGTTGACTAGAATTGGACTATCGTAGTCAAGATGACTGGAAAGGGAAATGTTCGAGACATTGGAGCACGAACTTTGCCGATTGGGAAATGAATCTAAGGATAGTCCTTGGAGTCGAGAGGCTGCTATACACCATACAGACACCTCTTGGGCCTAAGCCCAAACCTGATCAGTTACTTGAGCTGGAGCTTTGGAAGACTCACATCAATAATTGCGATACTGCTCAGTCTATTATGCTTGCTTCCATGACTCAGCATTTCTGTCGACAGAACAGGGACTTGGATCCCTATAACATGATGGCGAGGTTGCACGATCTTCACCGATCTAACCGAAGGTTGCAGAGATATGAGTTAGTAAAGAAGCTCTTCCGTTCACGTATGTCAGAAGGCATGTCTGTTGAGTCCCATGTGGCACAGATAATGCTGACATAGATGAGCTGGCTGAGATGGGGATAGTCTTTGAGGCTGAGATTACCATAGATATGGTTTGCAATCTCTCCCCGACACTTGGAGACAGTTCATCATAAACTATAATTTGATGAACACTGATGATACTCTTGGAGATTTATTGTCAATTCTCAAGGAAGCCGAGAAAGAGCTTCTTAAGGGCAACAAGCGCGAGGTGCACTTTGCTTCGACATCTCAGACACCAAGGGCTGGGCCCAAGACGACTAGAGGTGTGAAGAAGAAGAAGCATAAAATAAAGGGCAATGCCAAATCGTCAAAGGCTTCTGAGAAGCCTAAGGACAAATCTCAGGATGTTTGCCTCCAGTGCAGCTAGCGGGGTCACTGGAAGCGTGACTGCCGCGAGTACAAGGCGCTCCATAAGGAGATTAAAGCAGGCAAGGCACCGGCTTCAGGTATGTTTGTTATTGAAATAAACATGACTACTTCTAGTTTTAAAAATTGAATTTTTGATTCTGGTTGTGGTACTCACATATGTACTGATGTGCAGGATCTGCAGATTAGCAGGAGACTGACCTTAGGGGAGATTGATCTACGCGTCGGAAATGGGGCACCAGTCGCCGTTTTGGCCGTTGGCACTTTTGTTTTAGAACTGCCTTCGGGGCATGTACTTAAACTTTCAGATTGTTATTATGTACCTAGTTTGACTAGGAATATTATCTCTGTATCTTGTTTGACCCAATGCGGGTACATTTTTGTATTCCGAAACACTGGGTGTTTTGTTTATAAAGATGATTTTGAGATATGTTCCGCTGATGCTAATAATGGTCTTTATATTTTGAATATAAATCAATCTCAAACATATAATGTAACAAACAAAAGGCTCAAAATGAGTAACAAAGATGAAACTTATATGTGGCATTGTCGTCTGGGACACATAAACAAGACTCGCATATCCACACTTTCGAAGAGTGGGTACTTGGACGGATTTGATCCAAATTCATATGACGTCTGCGAATCTTACTTAATAGGCAAAATGCCTAAATCACCTTTTAGCGGTAAGGGTGAACGTGCCACTGAACTGTTAGCCCTGGTTCATAGTGACGTATGTGGGCCCATGTCTAGCCAAGCTAGAGGTGGATACGAATACTTCGTAACCTTTACGGATGATGCATCACGTTATGGTTATGTGTATCTTATGAGACACAAGTCGGAAACTTTGAGAAATTCAAAGAGTTTCGACACGAAGTTGAAAAACAGACAGGCAAGAGTATAAAGACATTACGGTCGGACCGTGGTGGCGAATACTTGAGCAATGAGTTTCTAGATTACTTGAAAGAATATGGTATTCTTTCACAGTGGACTCCTCCTGGAACACCGCAATAAACAGTGTATTCAAACGGAGAAAAGAACTTTGTTGGACATGGTAAGGTCTATGATGAGTCGCACTGAGCTACCTATTTCCTTATGGGGATATGCATAAACAATACAATTCTTATTTTGAATAAGGTTCCGTCAAAGTCTGTACACAGACTCCGTATGAGATATGGACAGAAAGAAATCGGGTTTCTCATTCCTGAAGATTTGGGGATGCTGGGCATACGTCAACGTTTAAAGGTACCAAACTTGAGCCCAAATCGGATAAATGCCTATTCGTAGGATATCCTAGGGAAACCAAATGATATTACTTCTATCACCCACGAGAGAACAAAATATTGTTGCTCTACTTTTTCCTCCTGAGAAGGAATTCCTAAATGCAGTGGTTAGTGGGAGGAAGGTAGAACTCGATGAAAATCGGAGTGATACTGTTCCTGGCATAGAATCCTCAATGGAACAAGAATAGTCCATCCGGATGAGACTGTACCACAATCTTCTATTACACAAGGACCGCGAAGGTCGGAGAGAGTCAGGAAACAACCTGAGAGTATGGGTTTCTGATCTCACCTCTTGTAGATATTAATCTTATTGAGGATAACGAACCGGCTACGTATGAGGAAGCGATACAAGATATCGATTCCGCTTTATGGCAAGAGGCCATGAAGTCCGAAATAGATTCCATGTACATCAATCAAGTTTGGACACTGGTTGATGCACCATAAGGCGTAAAGCCTATTGGATGTAAAAGGGTCTTCAAGAAGAAGACCGACATGGATGGCAACATACAAATGTATAAAGCTAGGCTTGTAGCGAAGGGGTATCGTCAATGACATGGTGTCGATTATGACGAAACTTTCTCACCCGTTGCCATGATTAAATCGATTCGGATAATGCTTGCTATTGCTGCGAATTTCGATTACGAGATATGGCATATGGACGTTAAAACCGCTTTCCTTAACGGAAACCTTTTGGAGAATGTTTATATGCAACAGCCTGACGGTTTTATCGTGCCTAGACTTGCAAACAAGGTTTGTAAGTTAAATCGGTCCATTTATGGACTGAAGCAAGCATCGCGCTCATGGAACCAACGTTATGATGAGATCATAAAAGAATATGATTTCATTCAAAACGAAGATGATCCTTGTGTATATAAGAAGGTTAGTGGGAGAGCACTGAACTTTATTGTCCTTTATGTTGATGATGTATTGCTTATGGGCAATGACATTCCCATGTTAACATCGGTGAAAGCTTGGCTTTCATTAAAATTCTCCATGAAAGATCTGAGAGAAGCAGCCTATATTCTAGGAATAAAGATCTACCGGGATAGATCTAGAAAGCTGCTTGGACTCTCCCAGAGCACGTACATTGAAAAAGTGTTGAAAAGATTCAACATGGATCAGTCCAAGAGGGTCTGTTACCAGTGTCACATGGCATCACTCTATCTAAGGACATGTGTCATAAAACTCAAGATGAGAGAAACAACATAAGTCGGATATCGTTCGCCTCGGCAGTCGGATCAATCATTTATGCCATGATATGTACGTGACCTGATGTCTCGTATGCTTTGAGCATGTGTAGTCGCTATCAGGCCGATCCAGGTGATGGTCACTGGATGGCGGTTAAGAACATCCTTAAGTATCTTAGACAAACTAAGGATGTTTTCTTAGTTTATGGAGATGGAGAACTTGAGGTAACTGGGTATACCGATGCAAGTTTCCAAACCGATAAAGACGACTCTAAGTCGTAATCCGGGTACATATTTTGTTTGAACAACGGAGCAGTAAGCTGGAAATCTTCCAAGCAAGAGACTGTTGCCGATTCAACAACAGAAGCAGAGTATATTGCTGCAGCTGAAGCAGCAAAAGAGGCAGTTTGGATCCGTAAATTCCTAATTGGATTAGGAGTAGTCCCATTAGCAGCTGAGCCCGTTCCATTGTATTATGACAATAACGGGGCTATAGCGCAGGCTAAGGAACCGCGGTCTCATCAATGATCCAAGAATGTTATTCGACGTTTCCATCTGATTAGTGAGATCATACATCGTGGCGATGTGAAGATCGCATCAGATGACAACATTGCAAATCCGGACGAAGGCTATTTCACAGCAAAAGTTTGAGAGACATATACATAGTTAGGTATTAGATGCTTGAGTGACTGGCTATAGGCCAAGTGGGAGATTGTTAGAAAATTATGACCCATAGCGTCACTGTTTGTAAAAGACATTGTGTTTTTGTACAAAATTAACTATGTTGTAATGAAATTGCCTTTACCGTTTTGTAATTTATTTACTTTGATATATAAATGTAAAAGTCCTTATGATTAGTTCTCTATTGAGATGATATGAGACAATATCAATCCATAAAGGTTTAATCATTAAATATCCTTAGTCGTAGTATTATCGAGATTGGACATCGATAATGCAGAATATACTAGTATTGCACTTGTGCGCGTTATGAGGGCATAACTACATAGTTCTCATTTATTTAAGTATTGGATACTTATGCAAGTGCAATAAGAGGTTGTGTTCTACCGATGGTACGGAAAACAGCTTCGCTCTGGATAGACCCCGCAGAATCCCAATGGTAGTATGTATATGTGTCTATGAGAGTCCGCTTCAGGGTAGGTGTATTTGGTCTTAACCTGAGACTTGCATCGCTAGTACTTGCGACAATCAGTAAACTTTGGTTTTGGTCGTCCAGGGCTTTAACAGGTTCTGTGTACGCCTCTATTGGGTTTATTGAGAATCGTAGTGTATTGGATGCGATGTCAAGACGGAAGTATCACTTCAGACATATGGAGATGATGATCACGCAGGGATTCAGAACTAGTTCTTTATTGTGTTGCAACCATCGGGATAATATGACAAGGTCATGATTATCCGATTCAAAGAGACTAGTTGCTTGATATCCGATATGTGCTTCGTACGGGGCAGACGCTATTCCATCCCCAGGCCTTGCACGTGACATTTGATACTGGATCGCTATACGCAATACTACGTATACTACGCCTGACATAGATTATATATTCCAGTAAGAATATTTCTGGAGACTTGGGTAGGCACGGTGCTTTGCTAGAAGCCAACCATGTCTTGTAAATCGGTAAGCACGAGGTACGAGGTATCACTTTATCGGATAGTCCGATAACCAGATTTACTGCCAACATATCCAGAGATTTCTTGGGTCGCTTCCCAAAGATTCACCGATGACAGTTGACTCGATTAGAATTTATCTGGGATTATTAAGAGAGCGAAAATTAATCTGGGATTAATTGAAGCTTTATTTATCTGGGATTAAATGTGTTCGGAAGAGAGAGAACGCGATTAATTTGGAATTAATCGGTAAAAATAATTTAATAGTTAAATTTGATTTTTCTATTTAATTTATTCGTATGGGCTAAAATTAATATATCATATATATTATTATGAATTGGATTTCATTACGAAATTAAAGTCGGACTTTAATACGAACGAACGAATTAATTTAGAATTAATTCGTAAATGACGTTCGCAATATTATTTGCGAGGCATCATTATTTAATTAAATTAGATTTAATTATTTAGCGACGAAAGTTTGTTTAATCAGATTAACGGATCCGAGTCGCAGTAAATGTTCGTAGAGACATTTGAATTTTGAATTCAATTATGGGGCCCACTTCACATATGGTAGTTGGGAGGGTAGTTGGCATTTATGCCAAACCATCCACTTTCCAACCACCTTGGAATGGTTTTGGTGAAACCATTTACCCAACCACCTTGTTTAGGTGAAAAGGGTAAATTGGTTTTTACCAAAAATGCATCTCTCTCTCTCATTTGGAAATACATCTCACAAACACAAACCCTAGCACACAAGGCTTTGGGCGTGAGCTTCTTCATCTTCTCTCTTTGATTTTGTGGCAAAATCAAGTTAGCTAGCACTTCAAGGAATCAAAAAAGGTGATAGGGAAACAACTCAAAGCTTGGAATCAACACAAAGGTTTGATCTTGGAGATCTTCATTCACAACTCAAAGCTTGGAATCAACACAAAGGAAGGATCTTGGAGATCTTCTTCTCAAAAATTTTAAAAGCTCAAATCCATTCAATGTAAGTAATTCCGCAACTTATAATGAATTTATGAACACATTTTCTTCCTTATTAGATCCTTGGCATGTTCTAGGAACACTAACATTAGCTAGGCCTATATGACGAACATGTCTGAACTTAGAGAGTCTCAATATGAAGTGTACTCGTTGAGCACTTGGTAGCCGATTAATTTTATTAAAATAATATTCGATATTATTATTTATCGACTGAGATAATCAAGTTTTATTGGATAACAATGATTATTTATTTTGACCTAATTGAATTAATTGGATTAATTCAATAATTACACATGGACTTAATTGTAAAATAATAATTATCTCTACCATTTGAGGATATTATGGTAATTGTAAATATGTAATAATAGGTGGTTTTGGCTTGATTTAATTGGATTAAATCAAAGTGGCAAACATTTAACTAATCCATTTCCTAATCCTTGGCTTGATTTAATTCGATTAAATCAAAGTGGGAGACACTCACACCTAATTATACATAATTGAACAAATTAGATTAAGCCTTCCTAAAAATTGATTACAACTTTTATAATTAAATATTGCCTAAGTTTTTCTATAAATAGAAAGCTTTAGGAAGGTTTTAATTAAGCAGTGTAAAAGCTTGAGAAAGATAAATACAAATAAGAATTAAAGAATTAGCCTAAGTTAGAGAAGTATTTAGAAAAGCTTTGTGAGGCCTCTACAACATTTCAATTAGGAGAAATCAAGATTGGACCTTAGGGTGAAGCTTGCTAGCATTGGAATCAAGATTGGATCTTGGAGTCAAGCTTGCTAATCCTCAGAAGTTCTCCAAACATTTCAACAAGGAGAAGTATATTCTATCTTTGAATTAATCTTACTAGGTAAGTTTGATCTTCTCCAAAAGCTATATTTTTCAATAATGAGACATATAGTGTTGAATTATGTATTAAATACATAATATTGAAATTAGGTTAATTAATTGTGTTAAGATGCTTTGGAAGTATAAACACAATATGCTTGTAATTGAGTCAAAATATTATGTTAGACATAAACATAAAATTAGAGTTTGGAACTCTAGATTAAAGCTTAGAGTTATGGCTACCATTCTAGAATCACTTGACTACCTTTGAGTGACTTAGAATTATTCACGAGATATTTCTTATTGGGATTCTAATTTGGTTTGTGTATTGGATTCAAAATTTATGCAATTGCATATTTAGAATAAATTTATGTTTTTGTACAAATATTTTATATTTTGAAAATTTTGATTTTGATTTTATAACATGTGTTGATGTTGATTTTAATGTTAAAAATTAATTTTGGGTGTTTTTGAAGTGTTTAGGGAGAGTATGAAGCAATTAGGGTAATAGACCCTAATTCCAGAGAGCTGAAGGAAATGTAATTTTGAAACAAAAAAAGGCACTGGGCGCTACAGTGCGCCGGATTCCGATTCAGTCTCATTTTTTCCTATACACTCATAATAGAATATAGTATTTCATTAAATATTTTAAAATTACACCAATGCTTGATATCTATGAGTCAGACCCATTTTCGCTGCACGGGACACCGATCTGACCCTAGGGGTTCCACAACTGCCCCAACATAATGGTATTAGTAGCAAGACTTAACCACATAACGCATGTTGCGTGTTAGACATGCATTTGAATATATGCCTCTGTATTTTAATTTAATTATTGATAAGACATATTGGATATGTAAAGCATGTTTTAAATTAAAATTTTGACCTAATTAAATTAGTGACTTGATTGTCATAAATCTCTCATCATTAGATGATTACTTTATTTTATGTAATAGTATTAGTAATGTTGGAACATTATTAGAAGATCCATCCTGTTAATACGGAGATGAATGAGTTCTTACTACTTATATGCAATATCATCATTAGTGTGAGGGTATAAGTGCTCAGAACTTAGGTCGCTCCGGTAAAATATTAGATGTAGCGTGATGGGTTAACGTAGTCACCCAATATCGTCATTAGTGTGAGGGTGTACATACGAAGCTCATTAGTGCACATTGACAAGTATACACCTTAATCCAATATCGTCATTAGTGTGAGGATAAGAAACGGTTCAGGACCAAACTATGAGTCACATGAAGTGATTGAACTTGGAGGTTAACCTAATGAGTTTATAAAGGCCAATATCGTCATTAGTGTGAGGCTGGAGTAAATTTCATGGGATCCACTTCTCGCTATGAAATTTTGATACTATGAAATTTTGATAGTCAAATTTCTATTTTTCCATTAAGGGAGATTAGGGAATTACGTAAAGTAGTGAGAGGGCACTGATAGATTTAAAATTACATAATCAATTAGTGTTATTATTTTGAAATAAAAATTATTTTGCTACTATTTTAAATATTGTCTTGTAGATGGCTGCCACTAATCCATTGATGAAACTTTCGGATACCAATAAACTAAAAGGAGCCGAGAACTATTTCGAATGGGAAATGAACATATGCCTTGTCTTGGAGTTTGAAAAGTTGACTTATGTCACTGTTAATCCACTGCATGTTGAAATCGATCCTGACTCCACTCAGAAGAGTGAGAAACTTTAATATATAGACGAATGATAATCTTAAGGTGAAATCCTACATCTTGGGATCGATGGTTCCAGATTTGCTGAGACATTACATTGAAGTACCATATACTTGGAGCATCATGCGAACACTCAAGGAGTTGTTCGAGGCAAATGAATAGATCAAACTTTATCGAAGGTTTAAGGAATTGTTTCGTGCTAAACTCAAGGATGAAGGAACTGTTAGCATTCGTGTTTTGAACATGATCGACCAGATTCGAAACCTGGAATGACATGGCATTGTGATTGATGAACGACTGTGTCGTAATTTGATTATGTCTTCTTTGTCTTGTTCTTATGCTGACTTTGTATTAAACTTCCATTTGCACTCGATGCAAACTAGCTATGAAGAACTTTATAACATGTTTCACACGGTGGAGCATGACTTGAAGAAAGTCAACCCCACATTGTACCTCCATGGTGAAACTGGCTCTTCAAAGACTTATGGGAAGTCAAAGAAAATAAAGATGGGGAAGAAGGAGATTGCAAAGAAGAACTCCAAGAAGCTCAAAGGTACAAAATCACAAATAGCTCGTGATCAATGTCTACATTGTAAGAAGGCTGGACACTGGAAAAATGATTGTCCGGAGTTGATAGGAAAAACATGACCCTCAAGTACGCTTTATATTTTTCCAATTATGGACATCTCATTAGCTGTTAGACATTATGTCCCATAGCGTCACTGTTTGTAAATGATATTGTATTATTGTACAAAATTAACTATGTGATAATGAAGTTGCCTTTTGCCGTTTTGTAAATTATTTACTTTGACTTATAAATGGCGAAAGTCCATATGATAGTACCTGGACTGAGAATGATATGAGACAGTATCAGTCCCCAAAGGTTTAATCATTAAATATCCCTAGTCGTAGTATTATCGAGACTGGACATCGATAATGCGGAATAGACTAGTATTGCGCTTGTGCACGTTGTGAGGGCACGACGGCATAGTTCTCATATATTTAAGTATTGGATACTTATGCAAGTGCGATAGGAGGTTGTGTTTTACCGATGGTACGGAAAACAGCTTCGCTCTGGATAGACCCCCGGGAATCCCATTGGTAGTATGTCTGCGTGTCTATGGGAGGCCGCATCAGGGTAGGTGTATATGGTCTCTTAACCTGAGACTTACATCGCTAGTACTTGCGACAATCGGTAAACTTTAGTTTTGGTGGTTGGGGACCTTAACCGGTTCTGTGTACACCTCTTCTGGGTTTATCGAGAATCGTAGTGTACTGGATGTAATGTCAAGATGGAAGTATCGCTTCAGACATATGGAGGTGATGATCACGCAGGGCATAGAACTAGTACTCTATAAAAGGTTGCAACCGTCGGGACAATATGACAAGGTCAGGATTGTCCGATTTAAGAAGACTAGTTGCTTGATGTCCGATATATGTTTCGTACGGGGCAGACACATCTCCAGCCCCAGGCCTAGCATGTGACCATCCGATACTGGATCGATGTACGCAATACTACGGTATACTACGCCTGATACAGATCTTATATTCCTATAAGAATATTTCTGGAGAATTGGGTAGGCATGGCGCTTTGCTAGAAGCCAACCTTGTCTTGTAAATCGGTAAAGACGTAGTACGAGGTACGTACGTGTTCGGATTATCCGACGACCGTATTTACTGCCAAAATATCCGGAGATCTCTTGGGTCGCTTCCTGAAGATTCACCTATGATATTTGATTCGAAATTAATTAATCTTGGATTAATTGCGGAGAAACTTTATCTCGGATAAAGTGCCTTATTTAGAGAGAGAGAACGGTTAATTTGGAATTAATCGATATAATTATTATATTCGATATAATAATCGAAATTCGATTTCGACGCGAAATTAAAATTAGATTTTAATTCGGGCGTACGAGTTAATTTAGAATTAATTCGTAAGCGACGTAAATAATAATTTCGCTAGGAGCGATTATTTATTTAAATCCGATTTAATTAACGTCGCGACGCTAGCTCGGTATTTCGGAAATATCGAACCCGAACGCGTGAGTGGACGTGGGCCCACTTTCATTGGGAAACGTGTGTGGGGCCCACATGACACTTGTCATTGATATGGCATTGCATGTTAATAGTGTACAAAACACTCTAAGGCATTGCATGATGATAGTGTGCATTTCACTCAAAGGCATGCATGGAGTTTGAGTGTTTGACACTCTAAGCCATTGCATGGTTTATGTCATAGATTTATTATTAATTAATAAATTATAACATAAATATAAATTGATTTTTGGTAATACAAAGATTAATTAATCAAGACATTCTCACAAAATTCTCTCTTCTCTCTCAAATTGCCGAGAGCTCCATTGTCAAGGGCAAGGAAGATTTGATCTTCCACTTCTCCATTTTTGCTAGCACAAGCAAGGATCAAAAGAGGTGATAGGGAAACCATCAAAGAGCTTGGAATACAAGAGCTTGGAGCTTGAAGTCTTCTTCCTCCTCTTGGCCGAATCCTCCACCACTTGGAGCTTCTACCATTTGATCTTCTACTTCATCACAAGGCATTGTAAGTATGATTCCGCCATACTTCATGTTCAAATATATATTCTTTATAGTATTTCACATGCTTAATCTTTGTTTGGGACATATTATAGAAACCAACAATGGTATCAGAGTTAGGTTTAAGCATGAAATACTTTAGGTTAAAATTTGGGTAAAATTGATTGAAGCATGTTCTTGTGAAATTTGATGAATGAGTATGCTTATATGTATGTTAAATGACATTATATGAAATCAATTTTATGAAAAATGCATTGGATGATTTTTCCCCAAAATTTCTAACTTGGCCGAATGGGTGTGATAAATTGATTGAAGCATGTTCTTGTGAAATTTGATGAATAAGTATGCTTGCATGTATATAGAATGATATTACATGGAATCAATTTTATGAAAATGCATTGGATGATTTTTCCCCAATATTTCACCTTGGCCGAATGGCATGATGAATTGAAATAAGCATGTTCTTATGAAATTTGATTAATAAGTATGCTTGCATGTGTATAACATGATGTTATATGGAATCAATTTCATGAAAAATGCATTGGATGATTTTTCCCCAATCCATGCCTTGGCCGAATGTATTACTACTTGGAGTGGTTGATATTTTTTGTGTATAAGATCATTGGATGACTTAGAACGTGTATGGGACGTAGTAGATTAGTAATCAATCGGATTGAAATACAAATCGATACACAAAAACTCACCTTGGCCGAATACATAAGACATGTAATGGAGTTGATTTTTTTTAAAATTAATGTTGGACATTTATTTTGAACAATACATGATTAATAAATTAAATGGGTATTATTGGAATATTGGTTTAATATTAATCTTGATATTACACTTTAATTAATTGGATTTTAATGTTTGGAATATTAAAATTTAATTAATGGGCTTAATTGGTTAATTGGGCTTTTAATATTGTATTTGGGCATAATGGGCTTGGTTGGACCAAGTAGATTTGGGCCAAATGGATTGGATCCAATTTGGGCCTAAATCACTCCATTAAGTTCAAATATAATATAATGGGCTTTAATAATTTAATTGGGCCTTATGGGCTTGAAATTGGTTTTATGGCACTTAAGGGTGATTCCTTATTTGGGCTTGGTAATTGGGTATGACCCACATTGACCAAAGCCCAAGCCTTAATAAATCAATTGAAAGCCCATTTGACTCGAATTAAATTAAACATTGGATGTTAGTTGGGCTTTGAGACCCAATAGAATTGGATTTAGAATCTAAGTCTTTAAAGCACATTAAGTGTAAACATTTAATTTGGAATTAAATAATTGAATTAGTATTGAATACGAAAAAATAAGATTTAATAAGTAGTAGTTCGATATAATTCGCGAATTCGTACCTTGTGTACTTATTCTCAATCGAGTTAGACTCGCGCAAAATCAAACCGTTGTTTGAACATTGGATGATCACTTTAACAAAGACTAATTAACTGGATTAGATTGTTGTAAAAGCATGTCTTGTTTGAATATATATGTGTGATGAATGAATAGTGTATATCGGATGGATATTAGAAGGGAAAGGGTAATTTTAGAAATTATTGTAAATTTGGAATTTATAAATTGGACCTGCGTGTCCAGCCTTATCTCTTTATCTCTTTGTATTCTCTTCTCACCTAATTCCCCTCAATGTAAATGAGGTTTCTCTTATTGTATTATGTAATTGGGTAGAAGTAGAATAGTGCTAACGGGGAGAGGAAAGGGAGTGATTTGTTCTAGGAACAAGTTGTTTATATATCCATCCGCATATCACTATTACTTTACTTTACGCGCTTTATGATGTTTTAGAAGCATGCTTAAGGGTGTATGATGATGAGACCTAACAAAGATAAATTAATTGGTTGCCAATTACGCAAAAATCCCTCAAACAATATTAAGCGATTTTCCTTCCGTTGAATGATTCTTTCTCAAGATCCGAAATTGGCGTTGGTTTGTTGGCCAAAGTCAAGACCTTTGTCAATTGAGGATGTGTTTGAATCATGAGAATTTTGTTCCACATCGGTGTCCTGTCCAAGTTGTGATTTGTTGGCCAAAGTCAAGATCACTTCTTGTCCATCGACATTGATTACGAAATTTTCCTTGTCAATGGGTCCCGCTTAACTGGAATCATTAGGTTTGTTGTGCCAAAGCCAAGGCTTAGTTGATTCAGAGGAAATGGTTAGGAAAATGTATTAGATACATTGACATATGTATTAGATATATATGTTTCGGACTTGGATGTCCACCTACCGGATCTAGGAATTGGATGGGATCCAATTGATCTTCGAGATCTACCTAGTTAAATATCATACAACTTGTTGGCCAAAGTCAAGGTTGTGTGTTATTTAACGGGATCCTAGCCCACTAGGAAATTAGATTTCCCGAGTTGTCTACAGAGGGTTAGAAACTTGAAGAAAATAGTGGGAGGCTATTATTGAATTTGCAATTTCATTCAGATATTTAGCCTTACGCGTCGTTCAAAATTATTTCATCAATATTTTAAATAATTAGTTGGACTAATATATTGTTATTTTTTATATGTAACAGTTTGACTGTACCCATAACATCGTTGACTTTATAGTTGGACTATAGTTGTCAAGATGACTGGTAAAGGTAATATCCGCGACATAATCATGGGCGATAATGTCTTCAAAGGGACAAACTTTGCCGACTGGGAAATGAACCTCAAGATAGTGCTTGGGGCTGAGAGGATACTGTATACTATTCAGAGACCTCTCCCGCCTAAACCCACTGAGCCACTGGAGCTAGAGTTATGGAAAATCATAGTGATGATTGTGACAAGCTCAGTCAGTTATGCTAGCTGCAATGACTCAGCATTTCAGACGCCAGAATAGGGACTTGGATCCCTATAATATGATGGCAAGATTGCGTGATCTTCACCGCACCAATAAGCGGATGAAGAGGTACGAGCTAGTAAGGAAACTCTTCCGCTCCCGGATGACAGACGGCGCATCAGTTGAAGCCCACGGGGCTCAAATGATTGCCGATATTGATGAGTTGGCCAATATGGGAATAGTCTTGGAGGCTGATCTGACTATAGATATGATCTTGCAGTCACTTCCCGATACTTGGAAACAAATCATAGTCAACTACAAGTTGATGGATACTGACGACACTCTAGGAGAGTTGTTGTCTGTGCTGAAGGAGTCCGAAAAGGAACTCCTAAAGGGGAGCAAGCGCGAGGCGCATTAGCATTGACCTCTCATGCGCCAAAGGGTGGCCCCAAGGCAATTGGAGGTGCAAGGAGAGAAGAAGTTCAAGAAGAAGGGTAAAGGCAAGTTGACAGTGGCTTCTAGGAAGCCAAAGGACAAATCTCGCGACATCTGCCTCAACTGCGGCAAGAGGGGTCACTGGAAACGTGACTGCCGAATGAGCATTGTGCAGAGGGAGGATATCAAGGCTGGCAAGGCCATTGCCTCTGGTATGTTTGTTATTGAGATAAATATGAATACTTCTAGTTTAAAAAATTGGATTTTTGATTCTGGTTGTGGTGCTCATATTTGTACTGATGTGCAGGATCTGCATGATAGCAGGGTGCTGGCATCAGGGGAGATGGATCTACGGGTCGGAAACGGAACACCAGTTGCTGTTTTGGCCGTAGGCACTTTTGTTTTAGTACTGCCCTCAGGGCATGAACTTAAACTTTTGAACTGTTATTTTGTTCCTAGTTTAACTAGGAATATTATATCTGTATCCTTGTTGACCCAGCAGGGTTACACTTTTGTATTCAGGAACACAGGGTGTTATTTATATAAAAATGATGCAGAAATTTGCACAGCTGTTGCAAATAACGGTCTTTATATTTTGAATATAAATGAATCTCCTAAAATGACAAACAAAAGGCTCAAAAGGAGTAATCTAAAAGATGAAGCTTATATGTGGCATTGTCGTCTGGGACACATCAACAAGACTCGCATATCCACACTTTCAAAGAGTGGGTACTTGGACGAATTTGATCCCAATTCATATGACGTCTGCGAATCTTGTCTTTTAGGCAAAATGCCTAAATCACCTTTTAGCGGTAAAGGTGAACGTGCCACAGAACTGTTAGCTCCGTTCATACTGACGTATGCGGGCCCATGTCTAGCCAGGCTAGAGGTGGATTTCACTACTTCGTAACCTTTACAGATGATGCATCTCGTTACGGTTATGTGTATCTTATGAGACACAAGTCGGAAACTTTTGAGAAATTCAAAGAGTTTCGACACGAAGTGGAGAAACAAACAGGGATGAGTATCAAGACATTACGGTCAGACCGTGGTGGCGAATACTTAAGTTATGAGTTTCAAGATTACTTGAAAGAATATGGTATTCTTTCACAGTGGACTCCTCCTGGAACACCGCAATTAAACGGTGTGTCCGAACGGAGAAACCGCACCTTGTTGGACATGGTAAGGTCAATGATGAGTCGCACTGAGCTACCAATATCCTTCTGGGGATACGCATTAAACAGTGCTATACTTATTTTGAATAAGGTACCGTCGAAGTCTGTTGAACAGACTCCATATGAGATATGGACAGGAAGGAAACCGGGTTTCTCTTTCCTGAAGATTTGGGGATGCTGGGCATATGTTAAACGTTTGGAAGGTACCAAACTTGAGCCCAAATCTGATAAATGCCTTTTCGTTGGATATCCTAGGGAAACCAAAGGATATTACTTCTATAACCCACAAGAGAACAGAGTATTTGTTGCTCTACATGCGGTTTTCCTTGAGAAGGAATTCCTAAATGCAGTGGTAAGTGGGAGGAAAGTAGAACTCGATGAAGATCGTAGTGATACTGTTCCTGGCAATGAATCAACGACGGAACAAGAACAGACCATCCGGGATGAGTCTGTACCACAAACTTCACATACACAAGGACCGCGTAGGTCGGAGAGAGTCAGAACAGTACCTGAGAGGTATGGGTTCCTGATCTCACCTCATATAGATATTAATCTTATTGAGGATAATGAGCCGGCTACGTATGAGGAAGCGATACAAATATTGATTCCGCTTTATGGCAAGAAGCCATGAAGTCCGAGATGGATTCCATGTACGCCAACCAAGTTTGGACACTGGTTGATGCACCAGAAGGCGTAAAGCCTATTGGATGCAGATGGATCTTCAAGAAGAAGACCGACATGGATGGCAACGTACAAACGTACAAAGCTAGGCTTGTATTGAAGGGGTATCGTCAACAATATGGTATTGATTATGACGAACCCTTCTCACCCGTTGCCATGATAAAATCCATTCGGATAATGCTTGCAATAGCTGCATATTTCGACTTCGAGATATGGCAGATGGACGTTAAAACCGCTTTCCTTAACGGAAACCTTTTGGAGGATGTTTATATGCAACAGCCTGACGGTTTTATCGTACCTAGACTTGCAAACAAGGTTTGTAAGTTAAATCGATCCATTTATGGATTGAAGCAAGCATCACGGTCATGGAATCAGCATTTTGATGAGATCATAAAGGAATATGATTTCGTGCAAAACGCAGATGACCCTTGTGTATACAAGAAGGTTAGTGGGAGAGCACTTACTTTTATTGTCCTTTATGTCGACGACGTATTGCTTATAGGCAATGACAATCCCATGCTAACGTCGGTGAAAGCTTGGCTTTCATTAAAATTCTCCATGAAAGATCTGGAGAAGCAGCCTTTATTCTTGGAATAAAGATCTACAGGGATAGATCTAGAAAGCTGCTTGGACTCTCCCAGAGTACATACATTGATAAAGTGTTGAAGAGATTCAACATGGAACAATCCAAGAGGGGATTGGTTCCAATGGTACGAGGTACCTCTCTGTCTAAAGACATGTGTCCTAAGACTCAGGAAGAGAGAGACCACATGAGTCGGATACCGTTCGCCTCGGCAGTCGGATCGATCATGTATGCCATGATATGTACACGACCTGATGTCTCATATGCTTTGAGCATGTGCAGTCGCTATCAGGCCGATCCAGGTGAAGGTCACTGGATAGCAGTTAAGAATATCCTTAAGTATCTTAAACGAACTAAGGATGCTTTCTTAATTTATGGAGGTGGAGAACTTGCGGTATCTGGGTATACCGATGCAAGTTTCCAAACCGACAAGGATGACTACAAGTCGCAATCCGGGTACATTTTTTGCTTGAATAACGGAGCAGTGAGCTGGAAATCTTCCAAGCAAGATACTGTTGCCGATTCAACAACAGAAGCGGAGTACATCGCTGCATCTGAAGCAGCAAAAGGGGGCAGTTTGGATCCGAAAGTTCCTAATCAGATTAGGAGTAGTTCCGTTAGCAGCTGAGCCCGTTCCATTGTATTGTGACAATAACGGGGCTATAGCACAGGCTAAGGAACCAAGGTCTCATCAACGGTCCAAGCATGTTCTTCGACGTTATCATCTGATTCGGGAGATATACATCGTGGCGATGTAAAGTCGAGAAGGTCACATCAGATGACAACATTGCAGATCCGCTGACGAAAGCTGTTCTACAGCAAGTTTTTGAACGACACATACATAGTTCGGGTATTAGATGCTTGAGTGACTGGCTATAGGCCAAGTGGGAGATTGTTAGACATTATGTCCCATAGCGTCACTGTTTGTAAATGATATTGTATTATTGTACAAAATTAACTATGTGATAATGAAGTTGCCTTTTGCCGTTTTGTAATATTATTTACTTTGACTTATAAATGGCGAAAGTCCATATGATTAGTACCTGGACTGAGAATGATATGAGACAGTATCAGTCCCCAAAGGTTTAATCATTAAATATCCCTAGTCGTAGTATTATCGAGACTGGACATCGATAATGCGGAATAGACTAGTATTGCGCTTGTGCACGTTGTGAGGGCACGACGGCATAGTTCTCATATATTTAAGTATTGGATACTTATGCAAGTGCGATAGGAGGTTGTGTTTTACCGATGGTACGGAAAACAGCTTCGCTCTGGATAGACCCCGCGGAATCCCATTGGTAGTATGTCTGCGTGTCTATGGGAGGCCGCATCAGGGTAGGTGTATATGGTCTTAACCTGAGACTTACATCGCTAGTACTTGCGACAATCGGTAAACTTTAGTTTTGGTGGTTGGGGACCTTAACCGGTTCTGTGTACACCTCTTCTGGGTTTATCGAGAATCGTAGTGTACTGGATGATGTATGTCAAGATGGAAGTATCGCTTCAGACATATGGAGGTGATGATCACGCAGGGCACAGAACTAGTACTCTATAAAAGGTTGCAACCGTCGGGACAATATGACAAGGTCAGGATTGTCCGATTTAAAGAGACTAGTTGCTTGATGTCCGATATATGTTTCGTACGGGGCAGACACATCTCCAGCCCCAGGCCTAGCATGTGACCATCCGATACTGGATCGATGTACGCAATACTACGGTATACTACGCCTGATACAGATCTTATATTCCTATAAGAATATTTCTGGAGAATTGGGTAGGCATGGCGCTTTGCTAGAAGCCAACCTTGTCTTGTAAATCGGTAAAGACGTAGTACGAGGTACGTACGTGTTCGGATTATCCGACGACCGTATTTACTGCCAAAATATCCGGAGATCTCTTGGGTCGCTTCCTGAAGATTCACCTATGATATTTGATTCGAACTTAATTAATCTTGGATTAATTGCGGAGAAACTTTATCTCGGATAAAGTGCCTTATTTAGAGAGAGAGAACGGTTAATTTGGAATTAATCGATATAATTATTATATTCGATATAATAATCGAAATTCGATTTCGACGCGAAATTAAAATTAGATTTTAATTCGGGCGTACGAGTTAATTTAGAATTAATTCGTAAGCGACGTAAATAATAATTTCGCTAGGAGCGATTATTTATTTAAATCCGATTTAATTAACGTCGCGACGCTAGCTCGGTATTTCGGAAATATCGAACCCGAACGCGTGAGTGGACGTGGGCCCACTTTCATTGGGAAACGTGTGGGGCCCACATGACACTTGTCATTGATATGGCATTGCATGTTAATAGTGTACAAAACACTCTAAGGCATTGCATGATGATAGTGTGCATTTCACTCAAAGGCATGCATGGAGTTTGAGTGTTTGACACTCTAAGCCATTGCATGGTTTATGTCATAGATTATTATTAATTTAATAAATTATAACATAAATATAAATTGATTTTTGGTAATACAAGATTAATTAATCAAGACATTCTCACAAAATTCTCTCTTCTCTCTCAAATTGCCGAGAGCTCCATTGTCAAGGGCAAGGAAGATTTGATCTTCCACTTCTCCATTTTTGCTAGCACAAGCAAGGGATCAAAAGAGGTGATAGGGAAACCATCAAAGAGCTTGGAATACAAGAGCTTGGAGCTTGAAGTCTTCTTCCTCCTCTTGGCCGAATCCTCCACCACTTGGAGCTTCTACCATTTGATCTTCTACTTCATCACAAGGCATTGTAAGTATTATTCCGCCATACTTCATGTTCAAATATATATTCTTTATAGTATTTCACATGCTTAATCTTTGTTTGGGACATATTATAGAAACCAACATTAGCCTTACATGCAAATAGTGGATGAGTGTTAGACACTGGCAGTCCTACTCATATTTGTAACTCCCTGCAGGTAAAGAGGGTAAAAAGAAGGATGAATAAAGGGGAGATCCAGCATAAAGTTAGCAATTGTGAGATATTGGATGTTAAAGCCATGGAACAATTGTTTTAGATTCCCCAATGGATGTAAATTAGATTTGCATGATTGTTATTATGTTCCCTCACTTATCAGAAAAATAATATTACTGCCAATATTATATAAAGAGGGATATAAAATAACATTTAAGGATGAAAATTTATGTTTATATGATAAAGATAATTTATTGAAATGTGAATGTTCTTTATCAAAAGGTCACTATGTTTTGGAAACATATAGAGATGTCTTAATGTAGAGGAAAATACAAGTAGGAATCTAAATTGAATAATACTAAATTATGGCATATGAGATGGGGCCACATAAATGTTAGACGTCTATCCAAATTGGTAAAAGATGGTTTGATTGAAAATATTACCTTAGATCCTTATCTGATATGTGTGATCAAGTATCCAAGACAAGATGACAAAGGCCTCATTTCTTGGTGTTGGACATTGTTGGGTTCTAAATAACAAACCAAGATCTTAAAGCATAAAATCATGTGAATACGAAATGAAGTATAGCGGAAATATACTTACAAAGATCGGTTGGATGTAGGTGTAGAGTTCAAAAAATTTTGCTTCCTTTGAAGTTGTTTTAAGCTCCTCCAATGTTGAGTGTCAAGCTCCAAGTTTTGAAGAAAAGATTCCAAACTCTAGAGTATGTTTCCCTATCAGCTTTGTATGATTCTTTGATGTGATAGCAATGGAGATTTTGCAACAAAATTCCCCTTGTTTCTTCTGTAACTCTCGGCAATTGAGAGAATAAAGAGAGAGAGAAGGTTCGGTTTTGTGAGAGAATTGGAGAGGAGAGAGAGAGTGATTTGTGTAATATGTTGACTTGTATTTGATTTTTCCAAAATCAAAGACATATACCAAAATCAAAGTTTGGTAAAAGTCACTCACAAATCAAGCTTGAGTGTTGAACAAGCAACCATCAAATTCTTCACTAACTTCCATCACCAAAAAGGCAAAGGATTGACTAGTGATGTGACTGTGGGACCCACTTTAATTCAAAATCCGAGTGGGCCCGCAAAACACATTCCGGGTTCGTGTTCGTTAATTCCGAATTAACGAATTTTCCGTTGCGACTTAATTAAATCAAATTTAATTAAATAATCATGCCTCGCAAAATTATTATTAAGTCGCTCACGAATTAATTCCAAATTAATTCGTTCGCCCGAATTAAAATCTAATTTTAATTCCGTAATGAAATCTAATTTCATTTAATATATCGAATATATTATTTTATCGATTAATTCCGAATTAATCGTTCTCTCTCTTCAAATAGAATTTTATCCCAGATAAAATCTTTCCACAATTAATCCTAGATTAATTTTCACTCTTTTCTAATTAATCCCAGATTAATTATGTTCGAGTCATACATCATCGGTGAATCTTTCGGAAAACGACCCATGAGATCCTTGGATATGTTGTCTATAAATCCGGTCGTCGGACTATCTGAACACGTGCGTACCTCGTACCACGTTCTTACCGATTTACGAGACATTGTTGGCTTCTAGCAAAGCGCTGTGCCTACCCATTCTCCAGAAATATTCTTTAAGGATATATAATCTATTCCTACGATTCTCAATATACCCAGCAGAGGCGTACACAGAACCTCTTAAAGCCCTGGACGACCAAAACCAAAGTATATTGATTGTCGCAAGTATTAGCGGTGCAGACTCTCAGGTTAAGACCAAATAGACCTACCCTGATTTCGGACTTCCATAGACATATAGTCATACTACTAATGGAATTCCGATGGGGTCTATCCAGAGCGAAGCTGTTTCCCGTACCATCGGTAAAACACAACCTCCTATTACACTTGCATGAGTATCCTATACCCAAATATATGAGAACTATGACGTTTGTGTTGGTTTCTATAATTAGTCCCAAAGAAAGATTAAGCCATAGAAATACAAATAACATACATGCAAAGCTAGAAACATGGCGGAATCATACTTACTAAGCTTTGTGACGAAAATGGTGAAGACAATCCTTGAGTCTTCAAGGTGGAAGTTTCGGCCAAGCAAGAAGATGGAGAGAAGCTTCAAATCTTCAAGTGTTCCAAGCTCCAAGGTTGTTTCCCTATCACCTCTTTTGATCCTTGCTTGTGCTAGCAAAAATGGAGAATGAAAAACAATTTTTCTGCCCTTCAATGAAGCTCACGGCGTGAGCAAAGGAAGAAGGGGAGAGTGAGACTTTTCAATTTTTGTTCTCTCTTGTTTTCAAAACCGTGAGTAACAAATGAAAAGCAAATGAAATGATATCAAATACCAAAAAAGAATTTTTTAATTAAAAACCCTTCAAAAACCGTGAAAGGTTTTCCCTCCAAAGGAAAATTCATCATATGCCATCATTATCTCACATTGAGAATAGAGACAATGTATCATCCCTTAAAGGTGACTAGATACATCCATCATCTATTCGTATCAAGTAATGAGATATCGCGATGTGATTTGCGGATTCCACCCGTTTCAAAATATGAATGTGTCGGCAAACACTTTCGGGCCCAAATTCGCTAATTCCGAATTAACGAATTTTGTCGCGACGAGAATTAAATAATTACGCCTAGCGGAATTATTATTCAGATCTCTAACGAATTAATTCTAAATTAATTCGTTTGCCCGAATTAAAATCCGATTTTAATTCCGCGTCGAAATCTAATTTCGTTTAATAATATATCGAATATATTATTCTATCGATTAATTCCAAATTAATCGATCTCTCTCTCTCTCCTAATAAGGCATTTTATCCAAGATAAAGTTTCTCCGCAATTAATCCAAGATTAATAAAGTTCGAATCAAACATCATAGGTGAATCTTCAGGAAGCGACCCAAGAGATCTCCGGATATGTTGGCAGTAAATACGGTCGTTGGATAATCCAAACACGTAAGTACCTCGTACTACGTTTTTACCGATTTACAAGACAAGGTTGGCTTCTAGCAAAGCGCCATGCCTACCCAATTCTCCAGAAATATTCTTACTGGAATATTAGATCTTTATCAAGCGTAGTATACCGTAGTATCGCGTACATCGATCCAGTATCGGATGATCACATGTTAGGCCTGGGGCTGGAAATGTCTGCCCCGTACGAAACATATATCGGATATCAAACAACTAGTCTCTTTAAATCGGACAATCCTGATCTGGTCATATTGTCCCGACGGTTGCAACCTATTATAGAGTACTAGTTCTGTATCCAGTGTGATCATCATCTCCATATGTCTGAAGTGATACTTCCATCTTGACATCACATCCAGTACACTACGATTCTCGATAAACCCAGAAGAGGCGTACACAGAAACGGTTAAAGCCCGAACCACCACAACCAAAGTTTACCGATTGTCGCAAGTACTAGCGATGCAAGTCTCAGTTTAGACCATATACACCTACCCTGATGCGGCCTCCCATAGACACGCAGACATACTACCAATGGGATTCCGCGGGGTCTGTCCAGAGCGAAGCTGTTTTCCGTACCATCGGTAAAACACAACCTCCTATCGCACTTGCATAAGTATCCAATACTTAAATATATGAGAACTATGCCGTTGTGCCATCACAACTCGCACAAGTGCAATACTAGTCTATTCCGCATTATCGATGTCCGATCTCGATAATACTCCGACTAGGGATATTTAATGATTAAACCTTTTATATTGATACTGTCTCATATCATTTCAATACGGAACTAATCATATGGACTTTTGCATTAATATATTAAAGTAAATATTTTACAAAACGGCAAAAGGCAATTTCATTATCACATAGTTAATTTTGTACAATAATACAATATCATTTACAAAATAGTGACGCTATGGGTCATAATGTCTAACAATCTCCCACTTGGCCTATAGCCAGTCACTCAAGCATCTAATACCTGAACTATGTATATGTCGTTCAAACACTTGCTGAACAACAGCCTTCGTCAGCGGATCTGCAATGTTGTCATCCGATGCGACCTTCTCGACTTTACATCGCCACGATGTATAATCTCCCGAATCAGATGGTAACGCCGAAGAACATGCTTGGATCGTTGATGAGACCTTGGTTCCTTAGCTTGTGCTATAGCCCCGTTATTGTCACAAACTGCCTCCTTTGCTGCTTCCGATGCAGCAATATACTCCGCTTCAGTTGTTGAATCGGCAACAGTATCTTGCTTGGAAGATTTCCAGCTCACTGCTCCGTAATTCAAACAAAAAATGTACCCCGATTGAGACTTGAAGTCGTCCTTGTCGGTTTGGAAACTTGCATCGGTGTACCCAGACACCTCAAGTTCTCCACCTCTATAAATTAAGAAAGCATCCTTAGTTCGTCTAAGATACTTAAGGATATTCTTAACAGCCATCCAGTGACCTTCACCTGGATCGGCCTGATAGCGACTGCACATGCTCAAAGCATATGACACATCATGTCGCGTACATATCATGGCATACATGATCGATCCGACTGCCGAGGCGAACGGTATCCGACTCATGTTATCTCTCTCTTCTTTAGTTTTAGGACACATGTCCTTAGACAGAAGGATACCACGTGACATTGGCATCAATCCCTTCTTGGATTGATCCATGTTGAATCGCTTCAACACTTTGTCAATATATGTACTCTGGGAGAGTCCAAGCATCTTTCTAGATCTATCCCGGTAGATCTTTATTCCTAGAATAAAGGCTGCTTCTCCCAGATCTTTCATGGAGAATTTTAATGAAAGCCAAGCTTTCACCGACGTTAGCATGGGAATGTCATTGCCTATAAGCAATACGTCGTCGACATAAAGGACAATAAAAGTCAGTGCTCTCCCACTAACCTTCTTGTATACACAAGGGTCATCATCGTTTTGAACGAAATCATATTCTTTTATGATCTCATCAAAACGCTGATTCCATGACCGTGATGCTTGCTTCAATCCATAAATGGATCGATTTAACTTACAAACCTTATTTGCAAGTCTAGGTACGATAAAACCGTCAGGTTGTTGCATATAAACATCCTCCAAAAGGTTTCCATTAAGGAAAGCGGTTTTAACGTCCATCTGCCATATCTCGTAATCGAAATATACAGCTATTGCAAGCATTATCCGAATGGATTTAATCATGGCAACGGGTGAGAAAGTTTCGTCATAATCAATACCATATTGTTGACGATACCCCTTTGCTACAAGCCTAGCTTTGTACGTTTGCACGTTGCCATCCATGTCGGTCTTCTTCTTGAAGATCCATCTGCATCCAATAGGCTTTACGCCTTCTGGTGCATCAACCAGTGTCCAAACTTGGTTGGCATACATGGAATCCATCTCGGACTTCATGGCATTTTGCCATATAGCGGAATCAATATTCTGTATTGCTTCCTCATACGTAGTCGGTTCATTATCCTATAAGATTAATATCTACATGAGGTGAGATCAGGAACCCATACCTCTCAGGTACCTTCCTGACTCTCTCCGACCTACGCGGTCCTTGTGTATCTGAAGATTGTGGTACAGACTCATCCTGGATGGTCTGTTTATGTTCCGTCGTTGATTCATGCCAGGAACAGTATCACTACGATTTTCATCGAGCTCCACTTTCCTCCCACTTACCACCGCATCTAGGAATTCCTTCTCAAGGAAAATGCATGTAGAGCAACAAACACTTTGTTCTCTTGTGGGTGATAGAAGAATATCCTTTGGTTTCCTTAGGATATCCCACGAAAAGGCATTTATCTGATTTGGGTTCTAGTTGGTACCTTCCAAACGTTAACATATGCCCAGCATCCCCAAATCTTCAGGAAAGAGAAACCTGGTTTCCTTCCTGTCCATTTCTCATATGGAGTCTGTTCAACAGACTTTGACGGAACCTTATTCAAAATAAGTACCGCACTGGTTAATGCGTATCCCCAGAAGGATATTGGTAGCTCAGTCCGACTCATCATCGACCTTACCATGTCTAACAAGGTACGGTTTCTCCGTTCAGACACACCGTTTAATTGCGGTGTTCCAGGAGGAGTCCACTGTGAAGAATACCATTTTCTTTCAATTATCTTGAAACTCATAACTTAAGTATTCGCCACCACGGTCCGACCGCAATGTCTTAATACTCTTTCCTGTTTGTTTTTCTACTTCGTGTCGAAACTCTTTGAATTTCTCAAAAGTTTCCGACTTGTGTCTCATTAGATACACATAACCATAACGAGATGCATCATCCGTAAAGGTTACGAAGTAATGATATCCACTCTAGCTGGCTAGACATGGGCCCACATACGTCGCTATGAACGAGGGCTAACAGTTCTGTGGTACGTTTACCTTTACCACTAAAGATGATTTAGGCATTTTGCCTAAAAGACAGATTCGCAGACATCATATGAATTAAGATCAAATCCGTCCAAGTACCCACTCTTCGAAGTGTGGATATGCGAGTCTTGTTTATGTGTCCTAGACGACAATGCCACATGTAAGCTTCATCTTTTAGATTACTCTTTTGAGCTTTTGTTTGTTATTTTATGTTTAGGAGATTCATTTATATTCAAAATATAAAGGCCATTATTTGCTACAGCAGTGCAAATTTCTGCATCATTTTTATATAAATAACACCCAGTGTTTCTAAATACAAAAGTGTACCCATGCTGGGTTAACAAAGATACAGATATGATATTCCTAGTCAAACTAGGTATATAATAACAGTTCAAAAGTTTAAGCATATGCCCCGAGGGCAATTCCAAAACAAAAGTCCCTACAGCCAAAACAGCAACTGGAGTTCCGTTTCCGACTCGTAGATCAACCTCCCTGAAGTCAGCATCCTGCTATCCTGCAGATCCTGAAAATCAGTACATATATGAGCAGCACAACCAGAATCAAAAATCCAATTTTTAAAACTAGAAGTAGTCATATTTATCTCAATAACAAACATACCAGAGGCTAGTGCCCTTGCCTGCCTTGATATCCTCCCTTTGTCCCTTGCCCATTCGGCAGTCACGTTTCCAGTGACCCTTCTTGCCGCAGTTGAGGCAGACATCTTGAGATTTGTCCCTTGGCTTCCCAGAAGCTTTTGTCAACTTGCCTTACTTTTTCTTATGTTTCTTCTCCTCACCCCTCCAGTAGCTTTGGGCCCAGCCTTTGGCCTCTGAGAGGTCGATGCAAAGTGCCCTCGCACTTGCCCCCTTTTTGGAGTTCTTTTCAGACTCCTTCAAGATGGATAACAGCTCTCCAAGAGTGTCATCCGTATCCATCAACTTATAGTTGATTATGATTTGTCTCCAAGTATCAGGAAGTGACTGTAAGATCAAATATGTGGCCAGCTCAGCCTCCAAGACTATTCCCATATTGGCCAACTCATCAATATCGGCGATCATTTGATCCCCGTGGGCCTCAACTGATGCGCCTTCAGTCATTCGGGCGCGGAAGAGTTTCTTCACCAACTCGTACCTTTCCATCCGCTTGTTGGAGCGGTGGAGATCTCGCAGTCTAGCCATCATACTATAAGGATCCAAGTCCCCATTCTGGCGACGAAAGTGCTGAGTCATCGAAGCTAACATAATAGCCTGAGCTGTATCACAATCATTGCTGCGAGTTTTCCATAACTCCAGCTCAAGTGGGTCAGTGGGCTTAGGCGGGAGAGGTGTTTGTACAGTGTACAGCATCCTCTCAGCCCCAATGACTATCCTCAGGTTCATTTCCCAATCAGCGAAGTTTGTGCCCTTAAAGACATTGTCACCCATGATGATGTCTCGGACATTTACCTTGCTTGCCATCTCAACTACGATAGTCCAACTATCTAGTTAACGATAAAATGGTACAGTCAAACTGTTACAAGAAAAAATAACAATGAATTAGTCCAACTAATTTTATTTAATTAAACGAAATAATTTTGAAAGACGCGTAAGGCTAAGTATCTGAATGAAATTGCAAATTCAATACTAGCCTCCCACTATTTTTATCAAGTCTCTAACCCTCTGTTGAGAATCGGGAAATCCTATTTCCTAGTGGGCTAGGATCTCGTTAAATAACACACAAACTTGACTTTCAAAAACACCCTTAAGTGCCATAAAATCAATTTCAAGCCCATAAGGCCCAATTAAACATAAAAGCCCATTATTAAATTTTAATATTCCAAATTTTAAAATTCAATTAATTAAAGTGTAATTGCATGATTAATTCATTAAACCAAATATTTCAAAACACCAATTTAATTTATTAATCATCAATTGTTCAAACACTTGTCTAACATTTTTTTTAAAAAATCAAGTCCTTTAACATGTCATGTTGTATTCGGCCAAGAGGGATTTTTGCGGTTCGATTTGTTTTTCAATCCAATTGAATCACTAATCTATATCCCGTATTGATTTTAAGTCATCTAATGAACTTGAAAGCAAAAAATCCAATTAAGTAAAAGGATCCCATTTTCGGTCAATCAACAATTTTGGTTAAAAATTCATCCAATGCATTTTTCTCAAAATTGATCATGTATACATCATATTACATACATTTAAGCATACTCAAATCATCTAATGAACTTGTGCATGCAAAATACCAAACCAGTAAAATGACCTACACATTCGGCCAAGGCATCAATTTTGGGGAAAAATTATCCAATGCATTTTTCTCAAAATTGATCATGTATAATATCATATTACAAACATTTAAGCATACTCAAATCATCCAATGAACTTGTGCATGCAAAAAATTCAACTTAGTGGAAGTACCTCACATTCGGCCAAAGCAACATTTTGGGGAAAAATCATCCAATGCATTTTTCTCAAAATTGATCATGTATTATATCATATATCATACATGTAATCATGCTTAAGTCATCAAATAAACTTGTGCATGAAAAATACCAAACCAATGGAAGCACCTCCACATTCGGCCAAGACAACCACTTTGGGGAAAAATCATCCAATGCATTTTTCTTAAAATTGATCATGTAATATATCATATAACATACATATAAGCATACTTTAGCATCCAATTTAACAAATAGACCTACCCTGATTTTGGACTTCCATAGACATATAGTCATACTACTAATGGAATTCCGATGGGGTCTATCCAGAGCGAAGCTGTTTCCCGTTACCATCGGTAAAACACAACTCCATACACTTGCATGAGTACCTATACCCAAATATATGAGAACTATGACGTTTGTGTTGGTTTCTATAATTAGTCCCAAAGAAAGATTAAGCCATAGAAATACAAATAACATAAATAAAAGCTAGAAACATGGCGGAATCATACTTACTAAGCTTTGTGACGAAAATGGTGAAGACAATCCTTGAGTCTTCAAGGTGGAAGTTTCGGCCAAGCAAGAAGATGGAGAGAAGCTCAAATCTTCAAGTGTTCCAAGCTCCAAGGTTGTTTCCCTATCACCTCTTTTGATCCTTCTTGTGCTAGCAAAAATGGAGAATGAAAAACAATTTTTCTGCCCTTCATGAAGCTCACGGCGTGAGCAAGGAAGAAGAGGGAGAGTGAGACTTTTCAATTTTTGTTCTCTCTTGTTTTCAAAACCGTGAGTACAAATGAAAAGCAAATGAAATGATATCAAATACCAAAAGAATTTTTTAATTAAAACCCTTCAAAAACCGTGAAAGGTTTTCCCTCCAAGGAAAATCATCATGCCATCATTATCTCACATTGAGAATAGAGACAATGTATCATCCCTTAAAGGTGACTAGATACATCCATCATCTATTCGTATCAAGTAATGAGATATCGCGATGTGATTTGCGGATTCCACCCGTTTCAAAATACGAATGTGTCCGCAAACACTTTCGGGCCAAATTCGCTAATTCTGAATTAACGAATTTCTGTCGCGACGAGAATTAAATAATTACGCCTAGCGGAATTATTATTCAGATCGCTAACGAATTAATTCTAAATTAATTCGTTTGCCCGAATTAAAATCCGATTTTAATTCCGCGTCGAAATCTAATTTCGTTTAATAATATATCGAATATATTATTTATCGATTAATTCCAAATTAATCGATCTCTCTCTCTCCTAATAAGGCATTTTATCCAAGATAAAGTTTCTCCGTAATTAATCCAAGATTAATAAAGTTCGAATCAAACATCATAGGTGAATCTTCAGGAAGCGACCCAAGAGATCTCCGGATATGTTGGCAGTAAATACGGTCGTTGGATAATCCAAACACGTAAGTACCTCGTACTACGTTTTTACCGATTTACAAGACAAGGTTGGCTTCTAGCAAAGCGCCATGCCTACCCAATTCTCCAGAAATATTCTTACTGGAATATTAGATCTTTATCAAGCGTAGTATACCGTAGTATCGCATACATCGATCCAGTATCGGATGATCACATGTTAGGCCTGGGGCTGGAAATGTGTCTGCCCCGTACGAAACATATATCGGATATCAAACAACTAGTCTCTTTAAATCGGACATTCCTGACCTGGTCATATTGTCCCGACGGTTGCATCATTTTATAGAGTACTAGTTCTGTATCCAGTGTGATCATCATCTCCATATGTCTGAAGTGATACTTCCATCTTGACATCACATCCAGTACACTATGATTCTCGATAAACACAAAAGAGGCGTACACAGAACCGGTTAAAGCCCCGAACCACCACAACCAAAGTTTACCGATTGTCGCAAGTACTAGCGATGCAAGTCTCAGGTTAAGACCATATACACCTACCCTGATGCGGCCTCCCATAGACACGCAGACATACTACCAATGGGATTCCGCGGGGTCTGTCCAGAGCGAAGCTGTTTTCCGTACCATCGGTAAAACACAACCTCCTATCGCACTTGCATAAGTATCCAATACTTAAATATATGAGAACTATGTCGTTTTGCCATCACAACTCGCACAAGTGCAATACTAGTCTATTCCGCATTATCGATGTCCGATCTCGATAATACTCCGACTAGGATATTTTGATTAAACCATTTATATTGATACTGTCTCATATCATCTCAATACGGAACTAATCATATGGACTTTTGCCATTAATATATTAAAGTAAATAATTTACAAAACGGCAAAAGGAATTTTCATTATCACATAGTTAATTTTGTACAATAATACAATATCATTTACAAAATAGTGACGCTATGGGTCATAATGTCTAACAGTTTGTGCCCTCACAACGCGCACAAGTGTAATACTAGTCTTTTACGCATTTATCGATGTCCAATCTCGATAATACTCTGACTAGGGATATTTAATGATTTTTCCTTCGTGGACTGATACTGTCTCATATCATTCTTAATCCAGGAACAAATCATAAGGACCTCCTATCATTTATACATCTTGGTGATCTAATCACAAATGATAAGAGAGCAATCTCCTTTGTCACATAGTTAATTTGTATAACAACACCATGATTTGTACAAATAGTGACGCTATGGGTCATAATTGTCCAACAATCTCCCACTTGGCCTATAGCTAGTCACTCGAGTGTCTAACACTCGAACTATGTACGGTTGGCTCAAACTGCTGAGAAAAGGCTTTCGTCAGCGGATTTGCATGATTATCATCTGATGCGATTTATACGATCATCACATCGCCACGATGTATGATCCGAACGAATCAGATGAATATCGAAGTATGTATCTGGATCCTTGATGAGACAATTAATTCTTTAGCATGTGCTGACGCATAGCTCAGCTACTAACAGAACTATATCTAATCTAATTAGATTTATTATCGACCCAAATGGCTTCCATTGCTGCCTCAGCCGCATCAATAATCCACATTTGTTGTTTATTCGGTAACAGTATATTGCTTGGAAGATTTTCAGCTCACTGTTCCGTTATTCAAACTGTGTAGTATCGTTTTACGACTTATAGTCATTTTATCGGTTTAGGAAACTTGCAGCAGTGATCCCAGTCACTTCAAGTACTCATTCTCCATAGTTTAAGACATCATCCTTAGTTCTCTAAGATACTAACGGATGTTCTTAACATCAATCCAGTGACTATCACTTGGATTGGCCTGATTGTGAATCTATATACTCAAAGCGTATGAGACACCAGGTCGCGTACATTTTTCAATGTACGAGTTCTCGGAGAGTTTTCTCGAAAGCCAAGCTTTCACCGATTGTTATTTTATGAGAATATCATTTCTAAGAAATGACATATTATCATTATTTATAGGACAGTCACTGTCAGTGTGCTCCCACTAACCTCCTTATATACACAAGAATCATTTTCGTTTTGAATTAAATCATAAACAATTATGATTACATCAAAACGATAATTCCAAGAACCTAATGCTTGCTTCAATCCAAACATGGATCGAATGACCTGCAAACCTTGTTTGCTAGTTTTAGTACGATAAAACCGACAGGATGTTGCAAACATTCTCCAAAAGGTTTCCTTTTCAGGAAAGCGATTTTCCCATTCAACTGTCATATTTCATAAATGAAACATGCAGCATTAGCAAGCAATATCCAAATGGATTTACCGTGGCAACAGGTAAAAGGTTGAATCGTAAACAACACAATGTTGGTAACGATACCTTTCCACTACAAGCCTAGCTTAGTACGTTGGTATGTTGCCATCCATGTATGTCTTCCTTGAAGACTAATATAGTACAATAGGCACAATGCAGACCTGGTAACATCAACTAGTATCCAAACATAGTTGATATACATGGAATCCATTTCGGATTTCTAGCACTTTGCCATAATAGGGAGTCGATACCTTGTATACTTCCTCATTCATAGTCAGTTGGTATATCCTTAAAAGATTACATCTTTATGAGGTGAGATCAGAAACCCATACCTCAGGATGTTTTCTGACTCTCTCCGACTTACGTGGTTCTTGTGTATTCGAAGATTACTGGTATAGTTTCATCATTGATGAACTATTTGTGTTCCATTAAGATTCGGTGCCTCAAATAGTATTACCCCGATTTTCATCGAGTTTTTACATCCTCTCACTTACCACTGCATATAGGTATTCCTCTTAGGAAAACCTCATGGTGAGCAACAATTAAATTGTTCTCTTGTGAGTAGTATAAGTACTAACTTTGGTATCCCTAGGATAAACCTACAATTGACACTTATCCAATTTGGGTTTTAGTTTGGTATCATCCAAACATATGCCTAGCATACCCAAATATTCAGGAATGAGAAACCTAGTTTCTTTCCTGTTCATATCTAATATGAAATATGTCAAACAGATTTTTATGGAACCTTATTCAAAATAAGTATTGCACTATTAAATGCTTATCCATTTGAAGGAAATGGTAGCTCAGAGCGACTCATGATTAACCTTATCATGTCTAACAAAATTCGGTTTCTCTGTTCGGACACACCGTCAGAATGATGTGTTTCGGGAGGAGTCCTCATTGAAGGAATACTATACTCTTTCAAGTATATTAGAAACTTATTACTTAAGTATTTTCCATTACAGTCTTACCGTGACGGTTTAATACTTTAGCCGATCTGTTTGTCTATTTTGTGTCGAAAACTTTAAAAGTTTCCGATTTGTGTTCTTTAAAAGAAACACATAACCATAACGCGATGCCACATCCGTAAAGGTCACGAAATATTCATATCCACTTCTAGCCTAGCTAGACATGGTCCCACTTGCTTCACTATGAACTAGGGCTAACAGATCAATGGCATTTAGACTTTTACCGAGTAAATATGTTTTAGGCATTTTGCCCAATAAACTAGATTCGTAGACTTTATTTGAGTAGAATCAAATCAGTCCGAGTACCCACTCTTCGAAAGTGTGGATATACGGGTCTTGTTTAATTGTGTCCCAGACAACAATGCCACAAATTAGTTTCTTCTGATCAAATCAGTTTGAGCTGTTTGTTTGTCATGTTATATGTTTGAGATTTATTTATATTCAAAATATAAATTCTGTTATTCACATATAATGTGTTTATCTCAATATCATCTTTATATAATAAAACACTTTAGTGTTCTTGAATATAAAGGTATACCCGCAGCGGGTTAAACCCTGATATAGAGATAATGTATCTAGTCAAACTAGTACATATTTAACAGTTTCCTAATCTAAGTACACACCCAAGGGTAGTTCCTAAATTTAGGTATCTACGGTTAAAACAGCGACTTTCGTCCCGTTTCCAATTCGCAGATAAATCTCAATATGAAGTCAGTATCCTGCTCATAGCAGATTCTGAACATCAGTACATATTTATGTATCACACTAAGTATCGAAAATCCAATTTTAATACTAGTAGAGAATATATTTATGACAAACATATTTGAAGTCAGAGCCTTGCTCGTCTTCAATTCCTTCATTTATGCTTTGTCCAAACGGCAGTAACGCTTCCGCGATCCCGTTTGCCACATTTAAGGCAGACATTTTAGGATATGTCCTTTTATCTTCCCAGAAGATTATAATGATTTTACCTTTGCCTTTTTCTTCACTTCAGAAGCCTTTGGCCAAGCCTTGGGTTTCTAGAATATCGAAGTAAGGTACGCCTTGCGCTACTTGCCTCATTGCAAATTTGACTTTGTCTCCTTGAGAATTGTCATTAACTCTCCAAGAGTTATTATTGCAATTTAGTACTTCTAAGATCTAAAATAGATCTATGAAGATCCTTCAATTTCAGTATCATACTTTAAGGATCTAACCCTTAGATCTGACAAAGAAATTAAGTAGTCTATTGTGACAAGCTTAATGGATTAAGCACTAAAGTTATCATCACATAAATCTTCCAAAGATTATGCTCTACTATTTGCTTAACTCCGGGCTTAGGCCTAATATGTTATTTTATCAAATAAAGTAACTTATTAGTTTCCAGGACCATCCTGGAACTTTATTCCCAATTTGAAAATTAAACCATTTAAATACATTTTCCATAGGATTATGTTTTAAATGCTAATCTTTCAACTTTATCTTGATTTTAATAGTCCAACTATTGATCAACGATTTAGGTACTATTTATTATAATGATTACAATAGTCCAACCATTAATCAACTATAATTAATTAAATCAAATATATTGATTATTATAATCCAATTATATAATCAAATATAAATGAATAGTTTGAATACAGTCCAATTGTTTATTAAAACAACGATTTAAATATTAGTCCAACTAAATTTAATTTATTTGACGAATGATATTTGATTGGCGCGTATGGCAAGTAATTAAACGAATATTGCAAATTTAATTCTTGCCTCCCACTTTTTTCGGCGAGCCTCTAACCCTCTGTCGAGTACTCGGGAAACCGTGTTTCCTAGTGGGCTAGGATCCCGTTAAATATCACACAATCTTGACTTTGGCCAACAAATTGTATGATAATTAACTAGGTAGATCTCTAAGATCAATTGGATCCCATCCAATTCCTAGATCCAGTAGGGGGACATCCAAGTCCGAAACATATATCTTATATAAGCCAATATATCCAATATATGCCTAACCTTTTTCCTCTGAATCAACTAAGCCTTGGCTTTGGCACAACAAACTTAGTGATCCCATTAAGCGCGACCCATTGACCATGGAAAGCTTCGTAATCAATGTCGATGGACAAGAAGTGGTCTTGACTTTGGCCAACAACCACAACTTGGACAAGACACCAATATGGAACAAAGCTCTCGTGATTCAAACACATCCTCGACGGACAAAGGTCTTGACTTTGGCCAACAAACCAATGCCAGTCTTGGATCTTGAGTAAGAATCACTCAATGGAGGAAAAAACGCTTATATTTTGCGAGGGTTTTTCGAGTACAAATTGGCAACCAATTTATTATCTTTGTTAAGGTCTCATCATCATACACCTTAAACATGCATTTGAATACATAATAAAGCGGGTATAAATAAATAATAATGATATGCGGATGGATACTTAACACATTGATCCTAGATCAAATCTCTCACTTTCCTCTCTCCCGCTAGCACAAGTATTTGCTTCTACCCGTTACACTACACTTCTAAAGAAACCTCATTTACATTGAGGGGAATAGGTGAGAAGAGAATACAAAGAGTAAGGAGGTAATAGGCTGGACACGCAGGTCCAATTAATAAATTCTAAATTTATTACAACAATTTCTAAAATTGCCCCACCCATCTAATATCCATTCGATATACATTATTATGCATCGCAACCATGTATTCACACAAGCATGTTATCAATCAATCTAATCCAATTAATTAATCTGATAATTAATGACCATCCAATGTTCAAACAACGATTGATTTTGCGCGAGTCAAACTCGTTTTGCGAATAAGTACTTAAAGTACGAATTCTTGAATTAAATTAAACTACATAATTAAATCAATTCAATTTGTATTTAATTCTAATTCACTATTTAATTCGAAATTAAATACTACACTTTATTAATGAACTTTTACGACTTAAATTCCAAATTTAATCGTTACGGGTCTCAAAGCCCGATTAACGTCCAACGTTAATTTAATTAAAGTCCAATGGGCTTTTAATTAATTTCTTAAGGCGTGGACTTTTGGTCAACTTGGGTCAAACCCAATAACCAAAGCCCAATCCGGGAATAACCCCATAAGCCTAGAAATCAATTTTGGCCCATTAGGCCCAATTAAATTTATTAAGGTCCATTAGTCGCATTTGGGCTTTATGGAAGCGGTTTTGGGCCCAATTGGATCCAACCAATTTAGCCTAAACCCAACTTGGTACAACCAAGCCCAATAAAGTCCATTTACAACATTACAAGCCCATTTTCCAAAATTAGCCCAATATAATTAAATTACAAAAACCCAATTTTATAATTTAATTAATCTAAAGTGTATAACATAATTAATTACATAAATCAACATTTCCAAATCATCAATTTACACAATTAATTATGCTCATTAACATTAAATCATGTCCAACACAATTTAACAAAAATCAAACCCAATTGTACATGCTATAACTCTCGGCTTTTAAGGATAATTTTTGTCCAATTCGAATTTAATCCAATCAAATCCAATTAAACATTAAATCAACATCCCAACATGATTCTAACTCATCCAATGAATCAAAATAAAAAATCCAAGACATTAGGGCTATTGTTCAATTCGGCCAAGCCAAAGATTTTGGGCAAATTTGTTCCAAACAATTTTTCTTGAAATTGATAAAATAAATCTTCAATTAAAACACATTTAAGCATACTAAATCATCCAATTTCATTAAATCATGCTAAAATACAATTTACCCAATTTTAACCCTAAGTCAAGTTTCATGCTTTTACTCCGCTCTGATACCATGTTGTGTTGAGTTCAATCAAGTCCCAAGGATCATAAATCATGCAAAAACGAGTTGAATACATATCATATGAGGTGCGGAAAAGACTCACAATGATCGGTTGGATGCTTCGAAGATGAACCACGAACGCACTGCCTTCTCCTCTTCTGTCATGCTCACGGTAACCCACTGGTTTGGGCTTCAAGATTCGGTCATGGTGGGTTTGTGGACTCCATCTTCATCTTCGAGCTCCAAGCTTCAACAATGGATTCCAAGCTCATGAAATCACTTCCCTATCACCTTGATATGTCTCCATGAGTGTGCTAGAACTTTTATCTTGCAACAAGATTACTTCTTTTCTCCCTTTACTGCATTCGGTTTTGAACCAGAAAAAAAAAGGAAGGCAGCAGCCCCTTGGGCGTGAGGAAGAAGAGAGGAAAGAGAGGAGGGAAAGGTTTCCAAAACCTAATACCGTAAAAAGAGAGAGAGAGAAATGAAATTAGAAAAAGAAAAATTATAAAAGGTTTATTTATATTTTCCAAAAATTAAATAAATCATTTACCATTTTCAATTTCAAAAAGCAAAGCATTTAATGCTTCCTTTCATCTCACATCAACTCACATCAATCACTCAAATGTCACATCACTCAAAGTGACATGTGATTTGACGCTTGATGTGACTTGCGATTTGACGCTTGATTTGACTTGCGTGCCGCACTCGAATTTGAAATGCGAATGCGCTCGCAAATAATCCCGGACTCGGGTTCGCTAATTCCAAATTAACGAATTTGCCGTTGCGTCGTAATTAAATGATTACGCCTAGTGAAATCACTATTCACGTCGCTTAACGAATTAATTCTAAATTAATTCGTTCGCTCGAATTAAAATCTAATTTCAATTCCGCGTCGAAATCTAATTTCGTTATAATATATCGAATATATTAATTTATCGATTAATTCCAAATTAATCGTTCTCTCTCTTTAACGATATTTTATCCGAGATAAAATATCTCCGTAATTAATCCCAGATTAATTTTCTCTCTCATCGAATTAATCCCAGATTAATTAAAGTGCGAGTCATACGTCATCGGTGAATCTTCAGGAACCGACCCATGAGATCTCCGGATATGTTGGCAGTAAATACGGTCGTCGGACTATCCGAACACGTAAGTACCTCGTACTACATTTATACCGATTTACAAGACAAGGTTGGCTTCTAGCAAAGCGCCATGTCTACCCAAATCTCCAGAAATATTCTTACAGGAATATATAGATCTGTATCGAGCGTAGTATACCGTAGTATTGTGTATATCGGCCCAGTATCGGATAGTCACGTGCTAGGGCTGGGGCTAGATAAGTGTCTGCCCAGTCCGAAGCACATGTCGGATGTCTGGTAACTAGTCTCTATAATCAGATATTCATGACCTGGTCATAATATCATGATTGGATGCGCATCACTCAAGAGCACTAGTACCGTATCCTGCGTGACATCATCTCCACTATGACTGAAGTGATACTTCCGTCTTGACATCACACCCAATACACTACGACTCTCTGATAAACCCAGAAGTGGTGTATGCATAACCGGTTAAAGCCCTGTACCACCAAGACCAAAGTCTACCGATTATCGTAAGTATTAGCGGTGCAAGTCTCAGGTTAAGACCAAATACACCTACCCTGATGTCGGACTCCCATAGACACATAGTCATAATACCAATGGGATTCCGAGGGGTCTATCCAGAACAAAGCTTTTTTCCCGTAACATCGGTGAAACACAACCTCCTATCGCACTTGCATAAGTATCCAATACTTAAATATATGAGAACGATGCCGTCGTGCCCTCACAACGCGCACAAGTGCAATACTAGCCTATTCCGCATTATCGATGTCCTGTCTCGATAATACTCCGGCTAGGGATATTTAATGATTAATCCTTCGTGGACTGATACTGTCTCATATCATCTCAATCCAGGAACTAATCATATGGACCTCTCTTCATTTATACATCTGGTGATCTAATCCACAAATGATGAGAGTGCAATTTCCTTGTCACATAGTTAATTTGTACAACAACACCGTGATCTGTACAAATAGTGACGCTATGGGTCATATTATCCAACAATCTCCCACTTGGCACATAGCCAGTCACTCGAGTGTCTACACCCGAACTAACTGTACGGTTCGCTCAAATTGCTGAGAAAAGATTTTCGTCAGCGGATTTGCGTAATATCTTCTGACGCGATTTATATGATCATCACATCGCCACGATGTATGATCCGAACGAATCAGATGATATAGAAGTATATATCTGGATCGTCGATGAGACCTTTAATTCCTTAGCCTGTGCTGACGCCTAGCTCAGCTGCTAAAAGAACTATATCTAATCCAATTAGATTTATTTTTGATCCAAATGGCTTCTATTGCTGCCTCAGCTGCAGCAATAATCCGCATTTGTTGTTTATTCGGCAACAGTTATCTTGCTCGGAAGATTTCCAGCTCACTGTCCCGTTATTCAAACTTTATAGTACCGTAGTAGTTAATGTTGGATAATATGACCCATAGCGTCACTATTTGCACAGATCATTGTGTTGTTGTAGCAAATTAACTATGTAATAAGGAAATTGCACTCTCATCATTTGTGATTAGATCACCATAGATATATAAATGAAGAGAGGTCCCTATGATTAGTTCCTGGATTGAGATGATATGAGACAGTATCAGTCCACGAAGGATTAATCA
>SKCR01027187.1:0-43793 GCA_019454045.1 Zanthoxylum bungeanum | reverse complement strand
CCGGTGAACCGGAGGAGTTGCGAAGCATTAACCCTTCTGATGGCCGTGTAACGCACTTCCAAAAGGCGACATAAAAGGTTAGACCTGATGGCACCTTCTTATTTATTTTCATTCATCTTTTGATTATTTTATTTATTTTCTTCGCATGAGAGTCGTTTGTTGATGCATGTTGTGGCCTTTGGATTAATGGAATATGTGTTCTCTCTTGCGGTATATCGGATGGAAACCCGGACGTAAATTCTGTAGCCGAATCCGAATGGACGGTATTGCGGTTTGCACTCGGGATACAATGCCACGTACCACTTGAGAGAGACACATATTTCGTTTCATTCAACCTTGTATTCAAGCATGATTTAGTCTAGTATGTTATTTATTTTTAAGCATGATTATGTTGTTTCTTTAGGCATGATTTAGTTATTTTTCTTTTGCAATAGGAGTTTAATTTACGTTTATGTTTAGGTTGTTATCTATTTTTCGTGCATAAAAGTCAACATGCTTATGAGATCATGGTGTGATATCGTATGTTTCCGTTATGATGACTTACTTTTAAAGCATGCAAACATAGACGTAGGATTTATTTTCATGAATGTGAACTAGATTTGGGTTATTCTTGAACATATATGATGTGTAGATTTGGTTAAGTTATTGCACAAATCATTTCATTACAAGTGGCATAAATAAGAGACCATTCCGAACCCAACGGTTTGAGGTCTTCCCTTGCGAGGGGTGAGTGCGGCCTTAAATCATTTTCTCGGTTCACACCGAGTGGCGACTCCTTTATTCTCTGGTTTAGTCCCCCGCGGGCTACTCCGTACTCCCAACTAGGCCACGAGCCTAGAACAGCGTCGCCAATTTATGTGTCCTACAATAACACAATTTAACTATTAAATTTCAATACATTTTCGTTCTCGTAGAACCGAAAAGTAAAGAAACATATCTAGATTACATGCATGTGCGAGCATTAAAATTGGATTAAATATCAAATATCAAGAATGAATAATGTAATGGATGGAGCATCAGACCCGCTCTGATACCATTTTTGTTGGGGTTTTGGGCGATAGGCTCAGCGGAAGCGCGGTTCGGGCGAAATCGTAATTTGAAACTTTTTTAGATTACCGAATAAATTATTCAATATCTAATTGAATAATTTATTCATATTTCACCTAAACCTATTTATTCAATATCAAATATCAACATAAATTAGGTTGAAACGTCGTGAAACTTTTACGAAAAATATTTTTCCGCAAAATGACAGAAATCGCGTTTTTGACCGAACCGACTACCCGACACTTATGGGGACTGCCCAGGTCAGTCCCAATAGTGTCAGGGCAGTTCATGGGTTGTCGACAGCCGTCACTCAGTTGGCTGAAAATCCACCCGGTAACGCCGTTTTTGGCCGTTTTCGCTTATTGAAACCCATTTTATTTGAGGTGTTCGGCCACGGAAACCACTTAGAAGAAGCGAAACTTTTTTATCTTATAAAGATGCTCATGACCGAATTTGACAAGGTCAACAAGGGCAGTTTGGTCCTTTAGCACATTTAATCTAATTAAATATAAATTAAACTTTATGTAATCCAATCAACATTGCACACATCAAGTTTAATTAATTCATGCCATTTGTTCCAATAATAAATGGACAAATTACTTAACATTTATGAAAAAAGTTTATTAATTAAAAATTCAAATATTTAACAATTAAATATCCAAATAATTAATTAATGTAATTATTATTATATATGTATTTTTATTTACAGTAAATAACAAATACATATATTTTTGGCATGTGTCAAAATCTCATTTGAGAAATAATTAATGTGTATCTAATCGTATTATGTATCAAATATAAATACATATAATTATTAACGGACAAAATCCCCTAATGCATGTGTTATCGTTTAACTGATTAAACGATCCGAATTAACTCATTTAATCCGATGAAGTATATGAATAATCTATATTATTCATATCGCGTTGCCCAAGTGCTCAACGAGTACACTTCATATTGTAGGACTCTCTAAGTTTAGGTTTATCCGTCATGAAATCTATTTTCCATGTCCATAATCCACCCATTCATGGATTATGACGACCACGGATAATCTCGCTAAACTATACAAGTTGACATCATTGCATACGTATAATCCCTCCCTCACAGGCTATCTGTATTATACCTGGGATATAGATGAAAACGTCAAATTCGTTCGGTATAATACAGTCGACTTTCAATTTATGATCTTAAATAACACTCGGAACTGATTTCCTAAGTTATACCACAACCATGGATTTACTAGATCATAAGAACGTGTGGATGCATATACCCTGTACACATGACTGACAGATCTTATCTTGATACGCACTGGATATCATTAGCATCAGTCCACACCAACGAACAGGTGGAGGTCTGATCTAAATAGATCGGTGACGTGACTGCAATCAAAGTGTGGAGGATAACTCATATATTCCACTGTGGTATCTCAAGTCAATGACCACTATGCTCGCTCAACTCCAGAATTTTCATATTGACATTGGTGTACCATCTATTAGGAAACCTTCAGTGAGTCGTTCAGTGTCTTATCAAATAAACACCTACATGTCTATACGAGTCTCCTGAAACTCATGATTCATTGGGATAAACCATCAGACCAAGTCACGATATACGACATGTACTAGTCTCAGCGGATTTTACTAACGGACCCGTGTTAGCAAATCTTGACCAGGAACTTTATTTAAGGATATACATCTGCGCACTACATTGTAAATCCTAGGGTCCTTGTCTAATATACATGTATCACTGAACCAGATTCTGTTTTGATCTAATCGTAATCAGATATCTAATCGAATAAGCATTTAAAAGATAAGGGTGCTACAAATAATTAAGTAATATTTTGGAAAATAATATTGCTCGTATTTATGAATCGGACATAAATACGATCCGGATTGACACTTCGAGCACCAACCCTAACAATTTTTCCCACTTGCTCTAGTGTCAATCCATGGTATCCTATACACATCTTAATGTGTATCGCATACTCATGGCCCTCAAGAGCTCACCAGCACTCAAGAGGTAGGCAACAACAAGTAAGTCTGCTTTACAAATCGAGTCTGTCCAACAAACTCCACTGTTTTCCTTAGCCAACAACATTCATATTTTGTAGAATCCAAATTCTACATCAATATGACTCAGATGCTCTAACAATATTGTGCTCAAGCTACTGAGTTGTCTATATATTTAGAGATCAAATCCAAATACTATAAGACAACCATAAGCACTACACTAATATGAAAACTTCTAATCTATAGGGTGACTATGCAACTTCATAAGTCAATACTTATAAGTCAATACTTCATAAGTTGCAACTCATTCCACTAATTTAGTAGAATCAACAGTGACACTCCCACTATATCTTTTTTGACTTTATATGACATAGACCATCTAATGTCATAATTAGGATAAAAAACCTAATCTGACATTATGGTTGCAAACTACATTCTCCATGAATAAGAAACTCGTTCTTAATATCTCAAAGATCACAAAGAACATGTTTCAAGATCCATCTTATGGTCTATTGCATATCAAAATAACTCGTAACAATTACGATTAAATTGATATCTTTAATCGCACATAATATAGTATTCATTACGCCATTATCCTATGATGCATAAGACTGACTAGACATTCCAATCAATCTAACTTTCGACAAAAGAATCATCATTTACGAAAGATGAATACTATATACATAAAAGACACATTAACTGTCAAACAGTTATACTAACTGTCATACATATAGTCTTACTGTGTTCTTTATTAGATCATATCTAATATGCGACTGATGTGAGTATCTCACATTCTCTTAGTTTTATATCTTATATAAAACTTTATATCAATATATCAGAGACTACTCACAATGCTCTCGCGGAGAAAAGAAGACTTAGGATATATACAATACTAGAAAGAAGTTTGTACGCTCCCACTGACCCTACTTATAAATACGTATTCTCTATACTTCCATAAAATCAGACAATCTGACTGATATCAAAATCAGAGAACACGAATTTTAGGAAAACTTATATGAGTCTACAATAGGCTCCATAAGCTAATATATAATACTATGATTTTAGCAGAATACAAACTCTAGGGCCATTCTAGAATAAATTCTTGAAACAAAGAAATCAAGACAGATCTCTCATTCGAAGAAATCAATCAAGAACGCCACTTTGCATTCTTTAGCCAAAAACATAGTTTAATACCAACATTAACCAACAGTTTTTTAAATTGTTTAATCAGTACAACAAGACATAAGCTTTCTCAGAATCTACAATAGACTACTGAGTATAACATTTCTCGTTGTCATACTATAAAGGTCAAACCTTTATCAAGCTCACTGTGCTTTTTACTGCGCAAACAATTTGCACACCTTATGAACTATTCATAACAAAAGTCTAATCAAGTTCGAAACTCGATCGTAGTAAGCTATGAACAATCTTAGATCTATGGTTCAATGTTGACTTCCGAAATCGATATCAAATATCGCTCCCACTATTAGTTATATGATAATTTTCTTCAATAAGAAAACAACAGAAACAACAAGTATCAAATACTTCACAAATGATTCTGACATCCTATTGAACTTATAAGAAAGTTGTCTAAGGGTCTTTTCATCTTATTCATTATGTAGTTTCACTTATAGTTTATCATTCTCACATTTGACTTCACTAAGTCAAATCTTTTCTGCAATCGTCAACATCCAATGTTAACCACTAAGTAACAAAACAATTTTATCACTCGGGATCGTAAAAAAGATATTCTATCAAATAGAATATAATATTCCATTAAATAGAATAAATGATAAACCTTACTTGTACCTCTGAGGCGTAAGTACTTTTAATTATATAACCATTATACAAAAGAAAATTTCAAATCTCAAAATTTTCAAGATTTGAATTTTCTACTATATATATCATATATGTAACTGTAGGAATGAATGGAACTTTAATTAAAGAGATGAATAAGTATTGTTGGAGCATAACCCCAAGTGTATTGAAAACCAATTCGGTAACACTCAATATCAACGAATCAAATCATATAAGACTTGATCACTCCCACTGACCAATTCCATCAAAATGGAATCGCGTAAGTTTAAAATTGAGTTAGAATCATATTCATTAGATAATCTTAGAACTAATTTCCTTAAATTCATATGTTTAATCATATCAAACATCTTTGAACAATTCAAAGACTCACGATGAATTTTAAAATATAGTTTTCAACACTACAAATAGAATATTCTTGAACCATTCAAAATATTTTATCCGCGTTTCATTAGAAACATATTGAAAGTTCTCGAACAATTCAAGACGTTCAACATGTTCTCTTTTAGAAACATGTAACAAATTCATGACAAATCATTAACTATGTTATGGAGCATAGAAAACTATCTAAGGTAATTTCTAATTCATTAAACTACATACATCCAATGTATTAGTTTAATAAATTTGTGGTCCAATGACGATCATTGGTTAAATGAGATTTAATCATATCCTGAATACAATATTCATTAAATGGATAAGGATATATGGTGTGAACTCGTATCAGACCATCCTTTACCATAAGGAATAAGCATCTAATACTTTTATGATAAAATCTCATAAAGCACAGTTCTAAGTTATTTATTTTACCGAATATTTTTCTTAATGTTCATCTCTCATTAATGACATTACTAGTCATATTAAAATATGTAACAACTGTTTATACAGAACAAGTAACTATCCCACAGTCACAAGTTCTAATATTAAATATCAAAACAGTCATTAAATATTATTTTAATTAACGAGACGGGAGATCTAGTATCCAATACTTATAGTCGTCGTATTGTGAGAATCGATATTTTCTATACACATCTCTTTTCTTAAGCTTTATAATTTGCATTCAATTATTCACAACAATTGCAAATGATTGATTAGCAAACTGTGTCAGACAAGTGACTTCTAAAAGTCACTAAAGCCAAGAAACGTCATAATTATATAAACAAATACTAATGTGATTTTCTTAATGCCAGTAAAGAATCTCGAGACATGAACTATTCAAGTAAATTCTTACTGCATAAGAAACTATTCTCTCTAGATAATTATATCCTAAACAAGATATCCATTTAGATTACCTATCGTGACTTAGTAACTAAGTCACAAACCATCTTGATTTTCAAGAAATCGGAACAACAGTTCCCGATAGTTTTTAACTAATATAACAATATCTAAGTCTATTGTCTTTCTATAACCTATTCTAGAATTACACAACCATAAGTAAAGTCTGAAAACATATTCAAGTAATAAGTATGCAGTGGATTAGAAGTTCAAATCTAAAACAATATAGAATAAAGGAAAACGAAAGCAGCATTTTCTAAAATATTACACACTGCTTAAGTTATGGATTTTAAACTCAGCAGTGTCTCGCACTACTTTTCGTAATACCGTAATCCCTAACGGACAACGGGAATTCTATAATTAAATCGAATTCCATTGTGAGAGTAGGATCTCATGAATATATTTGACTCACAGCTTGGCACGATCTCACCTACGTATATTCATTAGGTAGACAACTCATTGTCAATCACTCACCAGTGGCTCCTGGTTTTGGTCCTGACCGTTTCTCATTGTGACAGGTTTGGCACGTTCACAAGGAGACGTATCAAGGCTACACTTGTCAATGACAAACTCAAGTTACCGGTGTAGTCCTGACAGCTTTGGCATGTTCAGGATTTCTACTTTCGCTTGAAATTGTCCAATATCAATATACAACCGGTATGGATAATAATTCTATAACATACACCCTCACAGCTTTGGCACGATCTCGATGCAGTTATAGAAAGATACCAATAAACCGTACTGACAAGACGGACCAAGAATCATGTATCTAATACACGTTACTTTACAGCCATATTTAAAAACGGGGATTTTCCTCTGGAAGCTATAATCTACATCAAATGCAGAATTTTAATCTAAATCATTTTCTAAACATTTCAATTCTACCTTAGAAAACATAACACAATTAACTATTAAATTTCAATTACAGTTTCGTTAACGTATGACCAAAAAGTAAAGAAACATATCTAGATTACATGCATGTGCGAGCATTAAAATTGGATTAAATATCAAATATCAAGCACGAATAATGTAATGGATAAATCATCAGACCCGCTCTGATACCGTTTTTATTGGGGTTTTGGACGATGGGCGCAGCGGAAGCGCGGTTCGGGCGAAATCGTAATTTGAAAAATTTTTCAGATTATCGAATAAATTTTTCAATATCTAGTATGAATAATTTATTCATATTCACCTAAACTTATTTATTCAATATCAAATATCAACATAAATTAGGTTGAAACGTCGCGAAACTTTTATGAAAAATATTTTTCCCCAAAATGACACAAAAAGCGTTTTTGACCGAACCGACCACCCGACACTTATGGGGACTGGCCAGGTCAGCCCCAATAGTTTCAGGGCAGTTTCAGGGGCTCCCCGAACAGTGACGAACTCACTGTTTGGACAGCCGTCACTCGGTTGGCTCAAAATCCACCCGGTAACGCCGTTTTGGCCGTTTTCACTTATTTCAACTCCGAAATACTTTCCGACAATTGTTCCAACTCCCAAAACACATCCATTACATTTATATGACATCAAATTTATTAAAATTTCCAGTTTTACAGAATCTAATCCAGAGACAAAAAAATGCAATTTTCATGTTTTAATCCAATTTTCAAGATTAATCTAATTAATAATAACACCAACCAAAGTCACCACATATGAACAACCCAAGAACAATTGTAGGTGTCAAAAGAGTGGTAATAACACTCTAGAAAAGAAACTCATCAACAATTGATCAATTGGACATTAATTACATAATTGCATTAATTGCATCCAAATATACTTCACACATGCACACATACTTCCAATCCATCATCCACAACCAAAAGCCCCAAAAATTCAGAATTGAAAGAAACTCTAGAAAATTTCTAAATCATCAAGAAACAATAAATAAAATTTTCAAGCTTAGGGTTTTTAGACTTACCTTAAATCTCCTAAATCCTTAGTCTTTTTTCTTGATTTTTGCTTCAATTCTTCATGGATTTATCAAACAAGATTTGAAAACCATTTTATTTGAGGTGTTCGGCCATGGCAACCACTTAGAAGAATTGAAAATTTTTTATCTTATAAAGAAGCTCATGACCGACTTTGACAAGGTCAACAAGGGCATTTTGGTCTTTTAGCACATTTAATCTAATTAAATATAAATTAAACTTTATGTAATCCAATCAACATTGCACACATCAAGTTTAATTAATTCATGCCATTTGTTCCAATAATAAATGGACAAATTCCATAACATTTATGGAAAAAGTTTATTAATTAACATTCAAATATTTAACATTTAAATATCCAAATAATTAATTAATGTAATTATTATTATATATGTATTTTTATTTACAGTAAATAACAATACATATATTTATGGCATGTGTCAAAATCTCATTTGATGAATAATTAATGTGTATCTAATCGTATTATGTATCAAATACAAATACACAATAATTATTAACGGAAAAAATCCCCTAATGCATGTGTTATCGTTTAACCGATTAAACGATCCGAATTAACTCATTTAATCCGATGAAGTATTATGAATAATCCGTATTATTCATATCGCGTTGCCCAAGTGCTCAACGAGTACACTTCATATTGTAGGACTCTCTAAGTTTAGGTTTATCCGTCACGAAATCCAATATCATGTTCATAATCCACCCACTCATGGATTATGACGACCACAGATAATCTCGCTAAACTATACAAGCCGACGTCATTGCATACGTATAATCCCTCCGTCACAGAATATCCGTATTATACCTGGGATATAGATGAAAATGTCAAATCCGTTCGGTATAATACATTCGACTTTCAATTTAAGATCTCTAAATAACACTCGGAACTGATTTTCGAAGTTATACCACAGCCATGGATTTACTAGATCGTAAACATGTGTGGATGCCTATGCCATGTACACAGGACTGATGGATCATATCTTGATACGTACTGGATATCATGAGGATCATTCCACACCTAACGAACAGGCGGAGGTCTGATCTAAATAGATCAGTGACGTGACTACAATCAAAGTATGGAGGATAATCATATACCCCACTGTGGTATCTCAAGTCAAAGGACCACTATGCTCGCTCAACTCGAGAAGGTTCTGTTGACATTGGTGTACCATCTATTAGGAAACCTTCAGTGAGTCGTTCAGTGTCTTATCAAATAAACACCTACATGTCTATACGAGTCTCCTGAGACTCATGGTTCATTGGGATAAACCATCAGACCAAGTCACGATATACGAATGTACTGGTCTCAGCGGATTTTACTAACCGACCCGTGTTAGTAAATCTTGACCAGGAATTTTATTTAAGGATATACATCTTATAGTGCGCTTCCCAATGTCAATTACAAACTACGTTGTAACTGCGCACTATATTGTAAATCATATGGTCTTTGTCTAATATACACGTATCACTGAACCATATTCAGTTTCGATCTAATCGTAATCAGATATCTAATCGCAATTAGATCGAATAAGCATATAAAAGACAATGGTGCTACCAATAATTAAGTAATATTATGGAAAATAATATTACTCGTATTTATGAATCGGACATAAATACGATCCGATTTGCACTCTGAGCACCAACATTAACAATTTCTCACTTACTCTAGTGTCAATCCATGGTATCCTATACACATCTTAATGTGTATCGCATACCCATGGCCCTCAAGAGCTCACCAACACTCAATAGGTAGGCAACTATAAGTAAGTCTGCTTTACAAATCGAGTCTGTCCAACAAACTCAACTGTTTTCCTTAGCCAGCATCATTCATATTTTGTAGAATCCGAATTCTACATCAATATGACTCAGATGCTCTAACAGTATTGTGCTTAAGCTACTGAGTTGTCTATGTATTTAGAGATCAAATCCAAATACTATAAGACAACCACAAGCACTACACTAATATGAAAAATTCTAATCTATAGGGTCACTATGCAACTTTATAAGTCAATACTTCATAAGTTGCGACTGATTCCACTAATTTAGTAGAATCAACGGTGACACTCCCACTGCATCTTTTCTGACTTTATATGACATAGACCATCTAATGTCATAATTAGGATAAAAAACTAATCTGACCTTATGGTTGCAGACTAAATTCTCCATGAATAATAAATTTGTTCTTAATATCTCAAAGATCATAAAGAACATGTTTCAAGATCCATCTTATGGTCTACTGCATCTGAAAATAACTCTTAATAGTTACGATTAAATTTATATCTTTAATCACACATAATATAGTATTCATTACGCATCATCCTATGATGCATAAGATTGACTAGGCATTCCAATCAATCAAACTTTCGATAATAGAATCGACATTTACGAAAGATGAATATTATATACATAAAAGACATGTTAACTGTCAAACAGTTATACTAACTGTCATACAGATAGTCTTACTGTGTTCTTTATTAGATCATATCTAATATGCGACTGATGAGAGTATCTCACTAGTCTCTTAGTTTTATATCTTATAAAACTTTATATCAAATATATCATAGACTACTCTCACTGCTCTCACGGAGAAAAGAAGACTTAAGATATATACAATACTAGAAAGAAGTTTGTACGCTATCACTGACCCTACTTATAAATATGTATTCTCTATACTTCGATAAAACCAGACAATCTGACTGATATCAAAATCAGAGAACACGAATTTTCGGAAAACTTATCTGAGTCTACAATAGGCTCCATAAGCTAATATATCAAACTGTGATTTTAACATAATACAAACTCTAGGGCCATTTAGAATAAATTCTTCAAACAAAGAAATCACGACAGATCTCTCATTCGAAAAAATCACTAAAGGACGCCATTTTTCATTCTTTAGCCAAAAACTTAGTTTAATATCAACATTAACCAACAGTTTTTTAAATTGTTTAGTCAGTGCGACAAGACATAAGCTTTCTCAGAATCTACAATAGACTACTGAGTATAACCTTCTCGTGTCATACTATAAAAGTCAAACCTTTATCAAGCTCACTGTATTTTTGCTGCGCAAACAACTTACATATTTTATGAACTATTCATAACAAAAGCCTAATCAAGTTCGAAACTCGATCGTAGTAAGCTATGAACAATCTTAGATCTATGGTTCAATGTTGACTTCCGAAATCGATATCAAATATCGCTCCCACTATAGTTATAGGATGATTTTCTTCAATAAGAAAACAACAGAACCATAAGTATCAAATACTTAACAAATGATTCTTACATCATATTGAACTTATACAGAAGTTGTCTAAGGGTCTTTTCATCTTATTAATTATGTAGTTCCACTTATAGTTTATCATTCTCATATTTGACTTCACTAAGTCAAATCTTTTCTGCAATCGTCAACATCCAATGTTAACCACTAAGTAACAAAATAATTTTATCACTCGAGATCGTAAAAAAACATATTCTATCAAATAGAATACAATATTCCATTAAATAGAATAAATGATAAATCTTACTTGTACATCTGAGGCGCAAGTACTTTCAATTATATAACCATTATACAAAAGAAAGTTTCAAATCTCAAACTTTTCAAGATTGGAATTTTCTACTATACATATCATATATGTAACTGTAGGAACGAATGGAACCTTAATTAAGGAGATGAATAAGTATTTCAGGAGCATAACCCCAAGAGTATAGAAAACCAATTCGGTAACACTCAATATCAACGAATAAAATCATATAAGATTCAATCACCCCCACTGACCAATTCCATCAAAATGGAATCGCGGAAGTTTAATATTGAGTTAGAATCATATTCATTAAATATCTTAGAACTAATTACCTTAAATTCATATGTTTGATCATATCAAACATCTTTAAACAATTCAAATACTAACAATGAATTTTTAAATATAGTTTTCAACACTACAAATAGAATATTCTTGAACCATTCAAAATATTCTATATGTGTTTCATTAGAAACATATTGAAAGTTCTCGAACATTCAAGACGTTCAGCATGTTCTCTTTTAGAAACACATAAAAAAGTCATGGCAAATCATTAACTAAGTTACGAGTATAGAAAACTATCCAATGTATTAGTTTAATAAATATGTGGTCCAATGACGATCATTGGTTAAATGAGATTTAATCATATCCTGAATACAATATTCAATAAATGGATAAGGATATGTGGTGTGAACTCGTATCAGACCATCATTTACCATAAGGAATAAGCATCTAATGCTTTTATGATAAAATCTCATAAAGCACAATTCTAAGTTATTTATTTTACCGAATATTTTTCTTAATGTTCATCTTTCATTAATGACACTACTAGTCATATTAAAATATGTAACAATATTTATTATAGAAAAAAGTAACTATCCAACAGTCAGAAGTTCTGATATCAAATATCAAAACAGTCATTAAACATTATTTTAATTAACTAGACGGGAGATCTAGTATCTAATACTTATAGTCGTCGTATTGTGAGAATCGATTTTTTCTATACAACATCTCATTTCTTAAGCTTTATAATTTACATTCAATTATTGACAACAATTTTTAATGATTGATTAGTAAAACTGTGTCAGACACGTGACTTCTAAAAGTCACTAAAGCCAAGAAACGTCATTATAAGATAAACAAATACTAATGAGATTTTCTTAATGCCAGTCAAGAATCTCGAGACATAAACTATTCAAGTAAATTCTTACTGCATAGAAAACTATTCTCTCTAGACAATTATATCCTAAACAAGATATCCATTTAGATTACCTATCGTGACTTTGTAACTAAGTCACAAACCATCTTGATTTTCAAGAAAATTGGAACACAGTTCCCGATGGTTTTTAACTAATCTAATAATATCTAAGTCTACTGTCTTTCTAGAACCTATTCTAGAATTACGCAACCATAAGTAAAGTCAGAAAACCTATTCAAGTAATAAGCATGCAGTGGATTAGAAGTATAAATCTATAAACAATATAGAATAAAGGAAAACGAAAGCAGCATTTTCCAAAATATCACACTGCTTAAGTTATGGATTTTAAACTCAGCAGTGCCTCCCACTACTTTTCGTAATACCGTAATCCCCAACGGACAACGGGAATTCCATAATTAAATTGAATTCATAGTGAGAGTATGAATCCATGAATATATTTTGACTCACAGCTTTGGCACGATCTCGCGAATCCATGAATATATTTTGACTCACAGCTTTGGCACGATCTCGCCTACGTATATTCATTAGGTAGACAACTCATTGTCAATCACTCACCCGTGGCTCCTGGTTTTGGTCCTGACCGTTTCTCGTTGTGACAGTTTTGGCACGTTCACAAGGAGGCGTATCAAGGCTACACTTGTCAATGACAAACTCAAGTTACCGGTGTAGTCCTGACAGCTTTGGCATGTTCAGGATTTCCAATTTCGCTTGAATTTGTCAGTATCAATATACAACCGGTATGGATATAATTCTATAACACACACCCTCACAGCTTTGGCACGATCTCAGATGCAGTTATAGAAAGATACCAATAAACCGTTGTAGGCACTGCATTTTTGCATGTGAGTCCCTATGATGAGTCTCATTTGGAGGCACTACTTTTTTAGTCGAGGAAGTTGCGGGAAACGGTTGTCGGAAGGGAATCGGTATTTTGTTAATTTTATTCGCTTGTTTAGCTCCAAGCTCACTCGTTGGACCTCCGTTTTAAAGCACCTTTGGCCTAAAAAAAAACCCAGAACCTCTTAACCTTGGCCCAAACCCACTCACCAAACCAACACAACACCTAGCCCACCACACTTGGCCCACACGCCCAATGCCCTCAAATACAACCCAATGAATTAAATATTAATTAAATAATATATCAAACTTAATAAAATATTAAAACATATACCAATTAAATTAAATATTAATTAAGTCATATACCAAATTAAATAAAACATTAAATCAAATCATACCAAGTTAAAATCAATCAATCAAATATTATCCTAATTAAAAATATATTATTCCTAACTTAAAATATCGTATGTCTAATCAACACAATTTAAATATACTAACTTCCTAATCAAGCCTACATTTGTCCCCCCTCAATCTTGTATTACCTTACTTGAAACCAAATCATATCTCCCTTAATGAGAATATCTCTTTCTTGTCAAGCAAGAGTAGCCCTACCCCCTTTGCCTATAAAAAACCAACCTCTCACAACCCTTGCATCCTCTCTCTCACACGGAAAATTACAAACAAAAGAAACTAAAACAAATAGAAACCTTACTCTCTCCACATACAACACACTCGGCAGCCCTCACAGCCTCACACACAACCTTCACAGCTGCGCACAGACCACTCGTCTTTTAACCATATTGACACCACAGCTCCTCTCCACGTTCATCAGCCACTGCCAGCCCACCAGCCATATTAAACAGCCAAACCACGAACGTTCACGCCACTAACCAACCTGCCTCCTTCCATTCACGTAAACAAACCACTGCCTCACACAAGAAACTGCTCCTCACACGTCCTCAAACCCCCCTTTAAATCAACGTCAATAAGCCCTCTGACTACCATTCACGTATGTAACAAAACGGCCATTCACTCACGAAAATAAACCCATTCACACAAAGCAACAAAGCCCTCAAACTCACACAGCCTACACATTGACACACGGCCACCTACTCTCCACTAAACCTGTCCTCTCACCAACCCTTACACTCGGCAACATATCACAGCCCCATAAACCCTCACACATCACCGAATATCTTCCCCATACAGCAGCCCTATTTATCGAAAATACACCCCAAACAGTGAGCAAAAAAACACGCCCAAATAGTAGCTCCTTAACCGACCAAAACAGCAGCCCTGCACCCCTAAAACAGCCTCATAAATCACCCAAACCAGTAACAAAAAAACTGCACCTAAAGCCTTCAAAAACACCCAAAACAGTAGCCTAAAACACCAAAAACAGTGACCAAAATACAGCAGAAATACAGCAGCAAAATAGTAGTGAAACGGAGCAAAAACAGTAGCTTGAGCAGCGAAACAGCGAGGAAAAATGCAAACCAATGAACCAGAAAAGTTGCGGAGCTTTCACCTTTCCGATCACCGTGAAACGCGAGTCCTTGAGTCAACGAAAAAGGTTAGACCTGAGGGTATTCTTTCACATCCGTTTTTAGTTGTATTTTTATTATTTATTGAGTTTCGTTTGCATGATTATTTTTGAGTGAAGCATGTTGTGGCCCTTGAATAGATAGAAAATGCATGAATTGTAAAATGATGTATGTTGTGGCCCTTGAATAAAAATGAAAAGCGTGTCGCCTCTTGTGGTATATAGGATGGAAACCCGGACATAAATTTCATAGCCGATTCCGAATGGACGGTAGTATGATCTGTACTCGGGATACAACTCCACGTACCACTTGAGTAAACGGCGCATATTTCGTTTTATGTTGTTTTGGTTTGTTTCTTATTCGCTACTTGATTTCCGCATGTTATTTGTTTATGTAATGATGTGATCGAGCGCATGGGCTTAGTAAGTTGGATAAAGGTCCCCTATTTTGAGGGGTTAAAATCCTTTACCACGATGCTTTACCGCGCTGGTTGATGTATATTCGGTTGAATGTAAGATGTGTTCAATCGGGTATACGAAGTCCGATATTATTGTCTTTATTTTTTATATGCATTATGTGACCGAGCGCATTGGTTTAGTAAGTTGGATTAAAGGTCCCCTATTTGGAGGGGTTAAAACCCTTTACCACGATGCTTTGCCGCGCTGGTTGATGTATATTCGGTTGAATGTAAGATGTGTTCAATCGGGTATACGAAGTCCGATATTATTGTCTTTATTTTTTATATGCATGATGTGATCGAGCGCATGGGCTTAGTAAGTTGGATTAAAGGTCCCCTATTTTGAGGGGTTAAAATCATTTACCACGATGCTTTGCCGCGCCTGTTGATGTATATTCGGTTGATGTAAGATGTGTTCAATCGGGTATACGAAGTCCGATATTATTGTCTTTATTTTTTATATGCATTATGTGATCGAGCGCATGGGCTTAGTAAGTTGGATTAAAGGTCCCATATTCGGAGGGCTTAAAATCCTTTACCATGATGTTTTGTCGCGCCGGTTGATGTATATTCGGTTGAATGTAAGATATGTTCAATCGGGTACACGAAGTCCGATATTGTTGTCTTCATCTTTGTACGCATTGTAATGAAAAGCGCATGGGCTTATTGTGTTGGACTAAAAGGTTCTCCATTTGGGGGAAGAAAAGCCTAAAAGGCTACCTTTACCACGATATTTGTCGCGTCTTTCATCTATTGATTGCATCTTCTATCCTTGTCTTGGCTCGATCTATTATCATTTGTGTACCCATGTCATGATAGCATTTGGGCATTATTTCTCGTGGTATATAGGATGGAAAACCGGACATAAATTTCATAGCCGATTCTGAATGGATGGTAGTATGATCTGTACTCGGGATACAATTCCACGTACCACTTGAAAAAAAGGCCCACGCACGTGTGTGTCAATTCTAGATATCTTTTCTGCATCACATCACGACATGTCTATTTTAGCGTATAGTCGTCTCTTTTTACCTTATGCATTTGTATTACCTCTTTAGTTATCTATTTCCATTATGCGCTCAATTGTCTTTCCTTAACATGCATGCTTGTAAGAATGTTATTTGTTTGCGCTTTTGTGTCTACCAATGTGAAATTGTATGCTTTCCGTATGTCAATTTATCTTCATGCATGAATTCGGACATAGATTATATGCAAATAGGTTGTATGCAAATATGAAAATGTGTTATATGTAAACTTAGATATGAACTTTGAACCTATGCATGCAAACTTAGGAGTAAATTATCCTTGGAAATATGTTGCTTAGGCTTGGTAAGATTATTGCACAAATCATTTTATTACAAGTGGCATAAGTAAGGGACCATTCTGAACCCAACGGTTTAAGGTCTTCCCTTGCGAGGGGTGAGTGCGGCCTTAAATCATTTTCCCGGTTCACACCGGGTGGCGACTCCATTATTCTCTGTTTAGTTCCCCACGGACTACTCTGTACTCCCAACCGGTCCGCGAGCCCGGAACAGCATGCGTCGCCCAGTTCCTGTGTCCCACAACCGTACTGACAAGACGGACCAAGAAACATGTATCCAATACATGTTACTTTACAACCATATTTAAATACGGGGATTTTCCTCTGGAAGCTATAATCAACATCAATTGCAGAATTTTAATCTAAATCATTTTCTAAACATTTCAATTCTACCTTAGAAAACATAACACAATTTAACTATTAAATTTCAATTACGGTTTCGTTAACATATAACCGAAAAGTAAAGAAACATATCTAGATTACATGCATGTGCGAGCATCAAAATTGGATTAAATATCAAATATCAAGCATAAATAATGTAATGGATGAAGTATCAGACCCGCTCTGATAATATTTTTGTTGGGGTTTTAGGCGATAGGCGCAGCGGAAGCGCGGTTAGGGGGAAATCGTAATTTAAAACTTTTTCAGATTACCGAATAAATTATTCAATATCCAATATGACTAATTTATTCATATTTCACCTAAACCTATTTATTCAATATCAAAAATCAACAAAATAAGGTTGAAACGTCGCGAAACTTTTACGAAAAACATTTTTCCGTAAAATGATACAAAAAACACATTTTTGACCGAACCGACCACCCGACACTTATGAGGACTGCCCAGGTCAGCCCCAATAGTGTCAGGAAAATTCATGGACTGCCCGAATAGTGACAAACTCACTGTTTGGACAGCCGTCAATTGGTTGGCTCAAAATCTAACCCGGTAACACCATTTTTGGCCGTTTTCGCTTATTTTAACTCTGAAATACTTTCCGGCAATTGTTCCAACTCCCAAAACACATCCATTACATTTATATGACATCAAATTCATCACAAAATTTCCAGTTTTACAGAATATGATGCAGAAACCAAAAATTCCAATTTTCATGCTTTAAATCCAAATTTTCAAGATTAATCTAATTAATCATAACACCAACGAAAGTCACCACATATGAACAACCCAAGAACAATTCTAGGTGTCACAAGAGTGGTCATAACACTCTAGAATAGCAACTCATCAACAATTGATCAAATTGGACACTAATTACATTAATTGCATCCTAATATACTTCACACATGCACACATACTTCCAATCCATCATCCACAACCAAAAGCCCCAAAAATTCAGAATTGAAAGAAACCCTAGAAAATTTCTAAATCATCAAGAAACAATAAATCAAATTTTCTAGCTTAGGGTTTGTTTGAGACTTACCTTAAATCTCATAAATCCTTAGTCTTTTTTATTGATTCCTTCTTCAATTCTTCATGGATTTATCAAACAAGATTTGAAACCCATTTTATTTGAGGTGTTCGGCCATGGCAACCACTTAGAAGAAGTGAAACTTTTTATCTTATAAAGAAGCTCATGACCGACTTTGACAAGGTCAACAAGGGCATTTTGGTCTTCTAACACATTTAATCTAATTAAATATAAATTAAACTTTATGTAATCCAATCAGCATTTCACACATCAAGTTTAATGAATTCATGCCATTTGTTCCAGTAATAAATGGACAAATTCCATAACATTTATGAAAAAAGTTTATTAATTAACAATTCATATATTTAACAATTAAATATCCAAATAATTAATTAATGTAATTATTATTATATATGTATTTTTATTTACAATAATTAACAAATACATATATTTATGGCATGTGTCAACATCTCATTTGACGAATAATTAATGTGTATCAAATCGTATTATGTATCAAATACAAATACATAATAATTATTAACTGAAAAAATCTCGTAATGCATGTGTTATCGTTAAACCGATTAAACGATTTGAATTAACTCATTTAGTCCGATGAAGTATTATGAATAATCCGTATTATTCATATCGCATTGCACAAGTGCTTAACGAGTACACTTCATATTGTGGGACTCTCTAAGTTTAGGTTTATCCGTCACGAAATCCAATATCATGTTCATAATCCACCCACTCATGGATTATGACGACCACAGATAATCTCACTAAACTATACAAGCCGACGTCATTGCATACGTATAATCCCTCTGTCACAGGCTATCCGTATTATACCCGGGATATAGATGAAAACGTCAAATCCGTTCGGTATAATACATTCGACTTTCAATTTACGATCTCTAAATAATACTCTGAACTGATTTTCAAAGTTATACCACAGCCATGGATTTACTAGATCAAAAACACGTGCGGATGCCTATGCCATGTACACAGGACTGACGGATCCTATATTGATACGCACTGGATATCATCAGCATCATTCCACACCTAACGAACAGACGGAGGTCTGATCTAAATGGATCAGTGACGTGACTGCAATCAAAGTGTGGAGGATAAATCATATACCCCACAGTGGTATCTCAAGTCAAAGGAACATTATGCTCGCTCAACTCGAGAAGGTTCTTGTTGACATTGGTGTACCATCTATTAGGAAACCTTCAGTGAGTCGTTCAGTGTCTTATCAAATAAACACCTACATGTCTATACGAGTCTCCCGAGACTCATGGTTCATTGGGATAAACCATCAGACCAAGTCACGATATACGACATGTACTGGTCTCAGTGGATTTTACTAACCGACCCGTGTTAGCAAAACTTGACCAGGAACTTTATTTAAGGATATACATCTTATAGTGCACTTCCCAATGTCAATTACAAACTACGTTGTAACTGCGCACTATATTGTAAATCCTATGGACTTTGTCTAATATACACGTATCACTGAACCAGATTCAGTTTCGATCTAATCGTAATCAGATATCTAATCACAATTAGATCGAATAAGCGTATAAAAGACAATGGTGCTACCAATAATTAAGTAATATTATGGAAAATAATATTACTCGTATTTATGAATCGGACATAAATACGATCCGGATTTGCACTAAGAGCGCCAACACTAAAAATTTCTCTCACTTACTCTAGTGTCAATCCATGGTATCCTATACACATCTTAATGTGTATCGCATACTCATGGCCCTCAAGAGCTCACCAGCACTCTATAGGTAGGCAACAATAAGTAAGTATGCTTTACAAATCGAGTGTGTCCAACAAACCCAACTGTTTTCCTTAGCCAGCATCATTCATATTTTGTAGAATCCGAATTCTACATCAATATGACTCAGATGCTCTAACAGTATTGTGCTCAAGCTACTGAGTTGTCTATGTATTTAGAGATCAAATCCAAATACTATAAGACAACCACAAGCACTACACTAATATGAAAACTTCTAATCTATAGGGTCACTATGCAACTTTATAAGTCAATACTTCATAAGTTGCAACTGATTCCACTAATTTAGTAGAATCAACGGTGACACTCCCACTGCCTCTTTCTGACTTTATATGACATAGACCATCTAATGTCATAATTAGGATCAAAAACTAATCTGACATTATGGTTGTAGACTAAATTCTCCATGAATAATAATTTGTTCTTAATATCTCAACGATCACGAAGAACATGTTTCAAGATCCATCTTATGGTCTACTGCATCTAATTTCATGTCAATAATCCACCCACTCATGGATTATGACGACCACATATAATCTCGCTAAACTATACAAGTCGAGGTCATTGTATACGTATAATCCCTCAGTCATAGGCTATCCGTATTATACCTGGGATATAGATGAAAACGTCAAATCCGTTCGGTATAATACAATCGACTTTCAATTTATGATCTCTAAATAGCACTCATAACTGATTTCTGAAGTTATACCACGGCCATGGATTTATTAGATCGTAAACATGTGCGGATGCCTATGCCCTGTACACATGACTGACGTATCATATCTTGTTACGCACTGGATATCATGAGCATCAATCCACACCCAACGAACATGTGGAGTTCTAATCTAAATAGATCGGTGACGTGACTGCCATCAAAGTGTGGAGGATAACTCATATATCCCACTGTGGTATCTCAAGTCAAATGACCACTATGTTCGCTCAACTCCAGAATTTTCATATTGACATTGGTGTACCATCTATTAGGAAACCTTCAGTGAGTCATTCAGCGTCTTATCAAATAAACACGTACATGTCTATACGAGTCTCCCGAGACTCATGGTTCATTGGGATAAACCATCAGACCAAGTCACGATATACGACATATACCGGTCGTAGAGGATTTTATTAACCGACCTGTGTTAGAAAATCTTGACAATGAACTTTATTTAAGGATATACATCTTATAGTGCGCTTCCCAATGTCAATTACAAACTATGTTGTAACTGCGCACTATATTGTAAATCCTAGGGTCTTTGTCTAATATACACGTATCACTGAACCAGATTCAGTTTCGATCTAATCGTAATCAGATATCTAATCGCAATTACATCGAATAAGCGTATAAAAGACAATGGTGCTACCAATAATTAAGTATTATTATGGAAAATATTATTGCTCATGTTTTATGAATCGGACATAAATTCGATCCGGATTGGCACTGTGAGCACCAACCCTAACACTTTTAGCTATGGAGAGAAATTAACTCTTAAATTTTCCCCCATTTGTTTATGGGACCGAGTATTTATATTGGAATGTTTGCATGAGAGCGTTCCTTAAATCTTTAGATGAGATGGTCTGGATGACCGTAGAGTACATGTGGAAACCTCACGTGGTTATGGTTGATGAGGTATTTTCCCCTAAAGATAACTAACCTGGACCAATGAGGAGTTTGATGCTAGCAATAGGAACAAGAAGACAATTAATGTCATTCATGTCGATGTTTGCTCCGCTGAGTTTAGGAGTATCTCAATGTGCGAGTTAGCTAACGATGTATAAGACATCCTTCATACTGTGCAAGAGGGCATATTGTCCGTTAATAATAATAGACTCCAAGAACTTTCCACTGTGTTTGAGGTCGCTAGGATGAAAGATGATGAGACCTTTGATGAATTTTACGCTGAGATTAATGATATAATTAACTCAAGCTTTAACCTAAGAGAGACTATTCCTACGAAAATGGTAGTTTGAAAAATCCTTAGATCCCTGCTGACCGGTGCGTAATCACACACTTATAACGTAAGCTCACGTATCGTTCAAGTAATATAAAAAGTATCGATCCCACGAAGATTTAATACATAAGATATTAATTTATAAAGTCAAATTTTTACGAGTATCTAATGGATTGATTGTTTGAGTGGATAGTGGCTTTAAACTTAAAACAAGTAAATAAAATGACGTGAAAGTTGATTGAGGAAAATTCAATATTACTAAATTATCCAGGGTTGTGAATCTTTCCAATATTTTTTAAAGATGAAGTGGTTATCTTATGTTTGTGTAATATATTGGTTTACTAACCTGGAACACGAAATTCTTCAAAAGCCTCCGTCGATGGTCAGATGCAAATACTTAATGCAACCCAATTAAATCATATGTCTATGTCAACCAAGTTCCCTAAATTCATTAAGATGAAATTCCAATTATGGCTACCATCGCCCGACAGGTATATGTCTATCCTGTAAGGAAATCTATTAAAGGGTTATCTATCCTCACAGAAGATCGTGGGCTATTAAGTCTAAGGCTGAAACCTAAAATTCCTTCGTCAAGTTTATTTTAAGTTTACCAGATCAATATTATTAGTGGCCAGTTAACAAGAAGCATTAAGCTTAAGACTTAATAAATAAACCTTTATATTACCAAAACTATAAAATAACCCCTTATAAACCGGTGATATTGGAAATCATCACAACCCCAAATAACGGGTTTATTTACGACACATATTTAAAACTAGTAAAAGCTAAAATAAAAGACTTAAGGTAAATACTGAAAATTAAAAAGGTAAAATACAATAAAAGAAATTGCTGGGGTTCGAGGATCCACTTTTATTACTACTATTTTAGATATCTCTATTATTATAATATATTAACTTTGCGTGATATTACCAAATTGTCATATATGAGGTATCCTGATTAAGTCAAATTAATAATTAATTTCAACCGGCCATACAGGCGGTATCCATGTTTAGTCATGTTAAAACCAATTTTTATAATTAAATTCAACCAGCCATATAGGCGGTATCCTTATTAAGTCAGGTTTTAAATAGTTTATATATTATAATTAAGGGAGATTAATCTAAATATTAGTAATAAAAGCTTACTTTTCACCCCAGTAGAAGAGAGTTACCTACTCATGCTGAATAGTAAAAGCTGAAAAGTAAAGAAAAAAATTATTATTACGTAAAGTAAATTTATTACAAAAACTGTAAATAAACAAGCAAGATACAATCTTCTTAGTATTCTTAAGGAATTCTACAGAAGAAAGTATGAATTGAAAAAGCCTGAATTTATAGGCGTCCATAAGCCTTGCGCGTCGCAACGCGCACAACCGTGTGCATCGCGACACGTCGTTAATTACGGCGATAATTCCAGAGCCGGCGACACATGGCACAACTGAATGATTATCTGAATGATTGGCTCGAGTCGTGACGCGTAAAAGTTGTTATATCGCGACGCTGACGTCATCAATGACGTGTCTCAATGAGGAGTGTCGGCAGCATGTGATGATGACACGTGGCATGGCGCACGTTAGCAAGAATTGTTGTGATGTTTACACGTGGCAGGTGCATGTTAGCACGTCGCATGATAGCAAACTTCTCTAGTGTTGACACGTGTCCGGCGCAAATTAGCATTACCTGGCACACGTTAGCAGTCGCGACGCCCAAATTACAAATTTACCCTTTTGTCTATTTTTCTCTATTTTGGCCCTGATTCGATTCCAGAGAGTCCTGAAACTTTATTTATCTACAAAATAACACAAAACACATCAAAATATTCATAAAAGTCAAGAAACTATACAAAATATTATGTCAAATTAGTGGGAAATATTGATACATTTACCACTCATCACACCCCCCAACCTAACATTTTGCTAGTCCTCGAGCAAAGTAATAAAATAAAATAACATAAACATCTTTAAAATAAATATTAAACTAAGTCACTTTCGTAGGGATCACGGTTGCATTTAGCATATGCAACAAGCCTTTAAACCCCTAGGTGTCCCTAGTGGACGAGTTGTAGTCTCGTGAGGGCTTACAGTAACGATACCCATAAACGTCACATAAAAAAAAATTAATAAAACTAATGCACAAAAAATCAAAAAGACAAGAGAAAAGATAATAAACAAGTTAGTGACTAAACAGGTGAAACTTCTTATCCAAGTTAAGAATTGTTTTCTTGCTTTCTAAATTACCGAATAAGTAAATTCTCCGATTATTTTTACCATTCTCCATATACACAATCAACAAAATATTAATCAACTCATTGTGCCCACAATATTCACAAGTGTAGTTGAAAAGAGAGTAATATTTTTGTCCTAAAGTTATATCAGAATTCACACCTTTTTTGTAGCAATGGAATAATTTTTTTTGTTTTTGATTTTTCTGATTTTTTTATTTATTTATATACAATATCATCCATCCATGTAACGAGCTTTGGGCCAGTGGCTCCCAAACTAGTTGGCTTTAGGGCACTAGGTGTTAAGACACCCCTACGGACTTAATTACTCGGATTTCATACATATATATTTTTTTGTAACATCTTCGATCCATGTAGCGAGCTTTGGGTTAGTGACTCCCAAACCAGTTGGCTTTAGGGCACTAGGTGTTAAAACACCCCTATGGACTTAATAACTCAGATCTCAGACGTTTTTTTTATCCCATCACTTCTTAGATGCTTCCTTCAATTAAATTAGAGCACTAAATATTACAAACTCGTCAATTACAACTCATGTATGTATGTTACCATGCATATTGATAATACCAGTCAACTGAACATATGAAGATTCATTTTAGTCAGTTTTATGGAGAATTCACAAATTAAATAATTCAAAAGGAAATAAACAAAAATCAACTTGTTTCGAAATATGTTGAAATATGTCTCAGGAATAGAAATTTCTTACACAACTATCTCATACCAATTTCACCCGATTAATCAAATTAAAAACACAAAAATACAAAATATTTTTTTTTAATTTTTGTAAAAAAAAAATTAATTTTTTTGAATTTTTTAAAAAAATTTGACTAAATAAAAACACATAATATAAACAAGATACTATTTAACTATTCCCATTCCCCAAACCTAAATGAGACCTTTTCCCCAATGTCTTAAAAAGTAGAAGAATAGTTTAGAATATAATACATGGTTAGCTGAAATTCTACATCTAAAATTAAAGGTTAAGATCCAGATTTATCCGACGCTTCTTACCACGATTATTATCCGACGCTTCTTGGTTCCAGTTGTCTGCGCACTATTTTTCAATCATGCTATTTCTTGGTCTTTTCTTTGTATAGTCTGGCATTCTCATAAGCCTCTAGGCGGAACTCCTCCAATTCATTGAGTTGATGGAGTCGTTTCTCTCCTGCTGCTTGTGGATTAAGATTCAATTTCTTCAGTGCCCAGTACACCTTGTGTTCAAGCTCAACTGGCAGATGGCATGCTTTCCCAAACACCATTCGATATGGGGACATACCAATGGGTGTCTTGTAAGATGTCTGGTAGGCCTATAATACGTCATCTAGTTTTGTAGACCAGTCCCTCATTGTTGATCCAACGGTTCTCTCCAAGATTCTTTTGATCTCCCTGTTTGAAACTTCAGCCTGTCCATTTGACTGTGGATGGTAGGTTATGGCAACTTTATGAGTAACTTCGTATTTGGATAGGAGTGCATCAAAGTATTTGTTGTAAAAATGTGTGCCACCATCACTGATAATCGCCCGAGGTGTTTTGAAGCGAGTTAAAATATTCTTTTAAGGAATTTAATCACCACTTTTGAATTATTGGATGGCAATGTAATTGTTTCAACCCATTTGGAGACGTAGTCTACTACAACTAGTATGTACAGGTTTCTGAATGATGGAACAAAGGGTCCCATAAAATCAATACCACATACATCAAATATCTCCACTTACAGAATATTTTACATAGGTCCTTCATTTCTCCTCAAAATATTTCTCGTTCTCTGGCACATGTCACATTGAAAAGCAAATAGATAAGCATCTTAAAAATAGTGGGCCAGAACAAACCTGACTGTAGGACTTTGGTTGCAGTTTTTTTTCCGCTGAAGTGTCTGCTGTATGGTGATGATTGACAATGTTGCAGAACACTATTGACCTCCTCATGTGGAACGCAACGTCTCAGTAATTGATCAAAACAACATTTAAATAGGTATGGTTCATCTCAGACATAATGTTTGACTTCTTTGAAGAACTTCTTTCGTTGCTGAGTTGTTCATTCCAACGGCCATTTTCCCGATACTATGTAGTTGACATAGTTACCATACCAAGGGACATCATGTTGTTTCATGGCAAACAGTTGTTCATCTGGAAAAGTTTCTTTGATTTTCAGTTCTTTTCCAACTGTTTCACCATTCTCGAGCCTCGATAAGTGATCTGCCACTTGGTTTTTTGTCCCTTTCCTGTCTCGGATCTCCACGTCAAATTATTACAGTAGAAGTATCCAACGGATCAATCTGGGTTTGGCATCTTTCTTCACGATCAGGTATTTGATTGCTGAATGATCTGTATAGACCACCATTTTGGGACCTAGTAGATAAGAGCGGAATTTATCAAAAGAAAACACAACTGCAATAAACTCATTTTCAGTGGTTGTGTAGTTGAGTTGAGCTTCATTCAAAGTTCTGCTAGAGTAGTAAATAATATAGAAAATCTTTCTTTGCGTTGACCCAAAACTGCACCTACAGCAAAATCACTAGCATCGCACATCACCTCAAATGGAAGGGTCCAGTCTGGTGCTACTATGATGGGAGCAGAAACCAACTTCTGTTTCAAGATCTCAAAAGCTTTGTGGCATTCTTTGGTGAATTTGAAAGGCATATCCTTCTCCAGAAGATTGCATAAAGGTTTAGCAATCTTTGAGAAGTCTTTGATAAATCTCCTGTAAAAGCCTGCATGTCCGAGAAAACTCTGAATCCCTTTGACAGATGTTGGTGGAGGTAGTTTTTCAATTGTCTCGATCTTTGCTTTGTCTACCTTGATTCCTTTTTGTGATATCTAATGTCCAATGATGATGCCTTCCTGAACCATGAAGTGGCATTTCTCCCAGCTGAGTACCAGGTTGGTATCTTCACATCTTTGTAATACTTGTTCTAGATTTTGCAAGCATTGGTCAAACGAGTCTCCAAACATAAAGAAATCATCCATGAAAACCTCCATACTTTGTTCCAGATGTCTGAGAAGATGGCCATCATGAAATGTTGAAATGTGGCAGGAGCATTACATAGTCCAAATAGCATCATGCGGAAAGCAAAAGTACCATTCGGACATGTAAAAGTAGTTTTCTCCTGATCTTCTGGGTGATGGTAATCTAATCGTACCCCGAGTATCCATCCAGAAAGTAATGGAACTCATGCCCCGCCAGTCTGTCTAGCATCTGGTCAATGAATGGCAGCGGAAAATGATTTTTCCTTGTTTCTTTGTTTAGCTTCCTGTAGTCCATGCATACTCTTCATCCAGTCACCGTTCTTGTTGGAATTAGCTCATTCTTTTCATTTGTGACTACATTAATTCCTCTTTTCTTTGGTACACATTGCATAGGACTCACCCAAGTACTGTCAGAGATAGGGTAGATGATGTCAGCATCCAACCATTTGATGATTTCTTTCTTCACAACCTTCTTCATAATTGGATTTAGTCTCCGTTGATGCTCCACTGTGGGTTTGTACTCGTCATTCATCAGAATCTTGTGCATGCAAAATGATGGACTAATGCCTCGAATGTCTACTACAGTCCAGCCAATGGCTTTCTTGTGCTCTCGTAACACTCTCAACAACTTTTCTTCCTGCTCCAATGTTAGCGAAGAAGAAATAATCACAGATAATTCAGAAGATTTTCCTAAGAATGTATACCTGAGATAGCTCGGAAGTAACTTAAGCTCCAGCTGCGGTGGTTCTTCAATCGAAGGCTTAATTCACTCTTTCTTCGGTAGTTCCAGACTTTCCACTTGTGGTGTCATTTTAAAGCGAAATTGTTTGTCAAGATAGTTGATACATTCCAGAATTTTAGCATCTAGCTCGCTGTCAGTAATGTTGGTGATGCAAGCTTCAAGTTTATCCGTGGGAAATGTATCAGTATCATGAATGATACTATCAACAACATCAATTCTGAAACATTCTTCCTCATTTTAATCACTCGGGAATTTCATGGCTTTAAGAACATTGAAGGTAACTTCTTGGTCATGCACTTTCATGGTTAGTTCTCCTTTTTACACATCAATAACAGTTCGACCTGTATCCAAGAATGGTCTCCCGAGGATGATAGGTACATCTTTGTCTTCTTCCATGTCAAGGATAATGAAATCTGCTGGGAGAATGAGTTTGTCGACTTTGACCAGCACATCTTCAACTACACCTCTCAAAAATGCGAGAGTTCTATCAGCAAGTTGCAGCGAGACTGAGGTGGGCATTGCTTCTTCAATTTACAGTTTCCTGTAAATCGAAAAATGCATTAAATTAACACTGGCACCTAAATCACATAAGGCCTTACCGATATAATGTTCTCCAATGGTGCATGGAACAGTGAAACTGCTAGGATTTTTAAACTTTGGGGGAAGTTTCCTCTGAATGATGGCGCTGCATTCTTCTATCAATACTACTGTCTCGTAATCTCCCAATCTCTGCTTTCGTGAAAGAATATCTTTCATGAATTTGACATTACTGGGCATTTCTTCCAACGCTTCTACAAATGGAATGTTGATATGCAGCTTTTTAAAGACCTCCAAGAATCGAGAAAACTGATGTCCAATTTGTTTTTCTGAAGACGCTGTGGAAAATGTGGAGGTGGAGTGATTCTTTCTTGCTCTTTTTCCTTTGCTTCTTTATCCTCCATCTGTGGAACTGCATCTTTTGGAACTTCTTCAATGGATGCCTTGATTCCAACATCTTTGTTGATTTCAGTACCGTTTTTCAAAGTAATGGTTTGACATTGCTCATTTCCTCTATTCCTTGGATTTGGTTATGTGTTGCTAGGAAGGTTACCTGGCGGTCTGTAACTCTGAGAATTGGCTAATTGTCCAACTTGATTCTACAGTGCTTTAATAGAAGCAGATTGGCTTTGAAACATAGCATCATATATTTTTAACTGAGCTAGCACTTCCGCTATTCTTGGTTATTTTTCATGCTCCTAGATTTTATTCTGCTGTTGAAATCCAGGTGGTGGATAGTTCTTTTGCCCTGAATTATTGCTCCATGTGAAATTGGGATGATTCCTCCACCCCGGGTTGTAGGTGTTGGAATATGGATTGTTCCCATGTCTGTTGAAATTGTTAACATAATTCACCGTCTCTTCATGTTGGTTTGTCTCTAGTGCTCCTCCATATGGTGAACTTGTGGATCCAATATTGCCTTGCATGGTAAGAGTCTCCATGAATTTACATATCTGATCCAGATTGGAATTTACTACTGTGTTGGCTCCAACTTCATAGATTCCTGTAATTCTTTGGATCATGCTCATTTCTGTTGGCCACAAGGAATTGTTGTTGGCCATTTCTTCAATTAAGTCTCAAGTCTAATCTTCTCATTTTGCCATTAAAGCTCCTTCAGCAGTAGCATCAATTGTGGTTCTCATTATTCCAGAAAGTCCATTATAGAATGTTTGGACTTGTAGCCACTTTGCAATCTCATTGTGAGGGCATTTTCTGAGTAGATCTTTATACCTTTCCCAAGCTTTGCAGAGGGATTCTGAATCATGTTGCACAAAGGATGTGATGTCATTCCTCAGATTTGCAGTTCTGGCCAGTGGAAATTATTTTGCAATGAATTTGGTGGCTAGGGTGTTCCAAGTTGTGATGGAACCTGCTGGTAGTGAATGTAGCCAAGCCTTAGCTATGTCTTTTAAGGAATATGGAAAAACTCGCAGTCTCATGGCTTCTTCAGCCACTCGATTATAATTGAAAGTGCCGCAAACTTCCAGGAAGTTGATGATGTGGGCATTAAGATCTTCAGTTGCATTCCCCCCAAACTGAACTAATTGTTGTATCATCTGGATGCATGTTTTGATGTCACACACATTTGCTGGTAACGGAGGAAGTACAATACAGGAAATGAAGCCGTCAACCACCGGAATGGTTCTATCTCGAATGGGAATTGGTGGTACAATTTCTAAAGGTTCAGGTTCCATGTTGACTAATGTTTCTTGGCCTTCTCACCTTTCCCTTCGCAACTGTCTGATGGTTCTTTCAATTTCTGGGTCAAGCGGTCGGATTTCAAAGCTTCTGGTTCGTCTTATGTAGTGTTTGAGAATCTGAAACACAAGAAAAAAAAAATAATAAGTAAAAAGAAATTAGATACAAGTAAAGGTATCTAACCCCAAAACTAATAGTGAAAGATAAATAAGTCCCCGGCAACGGCGCCAAAAACTTTACCAGTGCGTAATCACACGCGTATAACGCAAGCGCACGTATCGTTCAAGTAGTATAAAAAGTATCGATCCAACGAGGACTTAATACCTAAGCTATTAATTTATGAAGTGAAATTTTTACGAGTATCTAATGGATTGATTATTTGAGTGGATAGTGACTTTAAACTTAAAACAAGTAAATAAAATGTCATGAAAGTAGATTGAGGAAAATTCAATATTATTAAACTATCCAGGGTTGTGAATCTTTCCAATATCTTTTAAAGATGAAGTGGTTATCTTATGTTTGTGTAATATATTGGTTTACTAACCTGGAACATGAAATTCTGCAAAAGCCTCTATCGATGGTCAGATGTAAATACCTAGTGCAACCCAATTAAACCATATGCCTATGTCAACCAAGTTACCTAAATTCATTAAGATTAAATTCCAATTATGGCTACCCCCGCCCGACAGGTATATGTCTATCCTGTAAGGAAATCTATTAAAGAGTTATCTATCATCAAGGAAGATCGTGGGCTATTAAGTCTAAGACTGAAATCTAAAATTCCTTCGTCAAGTTTATTTTAAGTTTACCAGATCAATCTTATTAGTGGCCAGTTAACAAGAAGCATTAAGCTTAAGACTTAATAAGTAAACATTTATATTACCAAAACTATAAAATAACCCCTTATAAACCGGTGATATTGGAAATCATCACAACCCCAGATAACGGGTTTAGTTACGACACATATTTAAAACTAGTAAAAGCTAAAATAAAATACTTAAGGTAAATACTGAAAATTAAAAAGGTAAAAGTACAATAAAAGAAAATGTTGGGTTCGAGGATCCACTTTTATTACTACTATTTTAGATATCTCCCTTATTATAATATATTAACTTTGCGTGATATTACCAACCTGTCATATAGGCGGTATCTTGATTAAGTCAAATTAATAATTAATTCCAACCGGCCATACAGGCGGTATCCATGTTTAGTCATGTTAAAACTAATTTTTATAATTAAATTCAACCAGCCATATAGGCGGTATCCTTATTAAGTCAGGTTATAAATAGTTTATATATTATAATTAAGGGAGATTATTCTAAATATTATTAATAAAAGCTTACCTTTCACCCCAGCAGAAGAGAGTTACCTACTCATGCTGAATAGTAAAAGCTGAAAAGTAAAGAAAATAAATTATTATTACGTAAAGTAAATTTATTACAAAACTGTAAATAAACAAGCAAGATACAATCTTCTTAGTATTCTTAAGGAATTCTTCAGAAGAAAATATTAATTGAAATATTCGGCCTGAATTTATAGGCATCCATAAGCCATGCGCGTCGCGACGCGCCGTTAATTACGGCGACAATTCCGGAGCTGGCGACACATGGCATGACTGAACGATTATCTGAATTATTGGCTTCGAGTCACTATGCGTAAAAGTTGTTGTGTCGCGACACTGACATCAGCATGACGTCATCAATGATGTGTCTCAATGATGAGTGTCGGCATCATGTGATGATGACACATGGCATGGCGCACGTTAGCAAGAATTATTGTGATGTTGACTGTTAGCACGGCGCATGATAGCAAACTTCTCTGGTGTTGACACGTGTCCGGCGCACGTTAGCATTATTCGGCGCATGTTAGCAGTCGCGACGCCCAAATTACAAATTTGCCATTTTTGTCTATTTTTCTCTGTTTTGGCCCTAATTTGATTCCAGAGTGTCCTGAAACTTTATTTATCTACAAAATAACACAAAAAACATCAAAATATTCACAAAACTCAAGAAACTATACAAAATATTAGGTCAAATGAGTGAAAAATAGTGATACATTTACCACTCATCACCTACCTAACCAGGTTTTACCAAAGATCACAGTCATCGAGGAAAGTAATAACTTAGATCACCTTAAATTAGAGAACCTCGTAGGAAAATTACAGGTATATGAGGAAAAAAATTATGGATATAGAAAGCCCAAGGCCATAACAATGAAGATCGCAAAGGAAGTTTGACATGATCCGTCAAGTGATGATAATGATAATACTCTCACGGATTCTGATTTGGCCATGTTTGCTAAAAAGTTTAAGAAATTTCTTAAGATGAAGAAGAGTTGTCGTAGCACTGATAGGGATAGGGAGGACAAATTTAGAGAGAGTATGTGTAGTAGGAGAGAGTCTAGAGAGGATAAGGATAGCAAACATCGCAATATCCAATGCCATGAATGTGAAGGGTATGAGCATATTAAGTCTGAATGTCCCACATACCTAAAGTCAAAGGGAAAGAAAGTTATGGCAGTCTCTCTTAGTGATTCAGAATATGGCTATACTTCTGATAAGTATCATAAGGAGAAAAGTAATTTCATTGTTTTTACTGCTATGGTGGTCGGTGAGAGAGAGGATAACATTAGTGATGTGGATGCTAGTTCAGAATTCTCTTACGATGACTGTAGATGAGGATAGTGTTCAGGTAGCCTACATCGAACTGTTTAATGAGAGTTTAGTTATTAAAAAGATGAATATTGAGGTCAATAAGAGGCTGAAAGAAGTGGAGCTAGATAAGAATGAAGCTCAAGCTAAGTTTGAACAAAGCCTTTTGATGATTGATGACCTTAAGGAGATGAATAAAATACTAGTTGATAGAGTCAAATTCTTAGAAGCAGAACTTGAAAATATTATAATCAGGTTGTCTGCGTTTTCGAGTGGGACTGAGAAATTAGACTGCATGTTAGGGATTAGCGTTGAGTTAATTGTGATAAAACGTCATCGTTTAGAGTTGTACCGATCCCTCATAAACGTGACTTAGGTAAGAAACTTGTTGATTGTAATCATGTGATTCCTCATGTTGTTCCTCGTCATGTGTCTTAACCTCAACCTAGAGGTGTGGTGGGTAAATCTCACCCTCGTCCGAGGTTTGTGCATATGTGTCATTACTGTAGCAAGACATGACACATTAGGCATAAGTGCTTCATGTTGCACAAATAAAAGAAAAGCCCTAAGTGTGTTCAATCTAGATTTGATTCTTCAAATCTAGCGTTTCAAGTTTCTACACTAGCTAAACAGACTCAACTAATTAATGAGAAACGTCTACTGCTAACTAGGAGTTCTCAAGTGAAGTCTCTTAAGAAAGTTTGGATAAGGAAGCGAGATGACTTCTCGTCAACTTCTGAATGTCTTGACTCTAGCAGGCATGATGAGAGTGCACTCCGGTGTACTTCTTCTTAGTTGTTGCATTCATATTTTCCTATTGCACGTGTGTGTGTTTTCTAGTTTTGCACGACTGCATGTTTTTATTTTCGCTGCATATGGGTGTGTGTTTATTTTTATCTTTGTTATATGTCTATTGGTATATAGAATGGAAATCCGAACATAAATTTCATAGTTGATTCCGAATAGACGGTAGTATGATCTGCACTCAGGAATACAACTTCACGTACCATTGGATATTGACAAGTCATGTTGTGTCTTTTATTATTTTTGTGATAAAAGAAAAAAAAATATAAAAAATTATAAAATGAAAAAGACAAAAAAAAAAATTTACTTGATAGAGCATGGAAAGCTTGTTGCATGTGATCTTGGAATGTAGGATATATGATTATGCATGAGTAATATGCTTTTATTTTTCTTGATGCTCTATGTACATGAGTGTGTGTGATAAAGACCCCTAGTATATCTTGTGTTTGCATTTCACATACACATTTTTTTTTTTGAGGCTTGATCGTATGTATGAGTTTTTGGACTACCAATCTAATCTCTGTCATATTCATATCACTAAATAGTGCATTATTTGACTAGATGACCTTATGTTATCTCCTTGTTAAAAAAAAGCTTAAATGAGTCTCGAGTGCAAAAGAGCCAATGGGTCAAATTCAAAAGATCTGGAAAAACTTTTCACTCGAAAGAGTTTTTATTTATAAGCTTATCATATTTAGGGGGATGAATATTATAGCATGCAACCAATGTTGTTTATTTTCATGTCCTAGTGGTGCTGGATTTGAACACCTATTTTGTGGACTTGGTGTGTCATAAGATGAGATTTTTTTGCTGTTTCCCGCTCATAAAATAAGGTTTTAAGCATTAACTCGTTGTGCAATTATTTTTTCATACAAGTGCTTGTTATGTTTTGGTGTTTATGTCATATACATGTGTATAGTATTTAGCAAGACCTAAAGTGATACAAATTATTTCATGTCATAAACAGTTGAGTACTGATTATGTATCATTGTACTTGTTTGAAGTGTTGTTTTAAGTCGTTTATTTTATATATTTTTTTAATCATTGTGTGCTTCTGTGTGCTTCATGTCATTGCATACCATTTTTTTGTTAGTGATGGGGGTAAGTCAAGTTTGTTTGCATATTCTTTTGCATGTGATTCTCATTTACCCATTGTCATTTCGTGACAAAAAATAATAGTGATATCTCTGTTTTAGAGGAAGCATGATTAATGGGTAAGTAGGATATCTATCTCTACATTTACATGCATGAGGTTTTTATTGCGTTTTTATCTGCTCTTTATTTTCCATGTGTTTTTCACGGTATATTATTATTTGTCGATGTTTTAGGTAAGCAGATTAGTGGCTGAGGTGACATCACCTTCAAGACTACTTGGTTATGTATTAGATCGAGTTATATTGTAATAAGTCAATATCTTAATGGTTGGCAATTGTATATTTTCTTTTTGGGTCTTTTATCATAGTCTTTGTATTAGGTAGTGTTTTGTCACGGAATGCCAAAGTGAGAGATTGTTAGTTTCATATTTTTTGACATTGTCCATAACAAAACAAGTTCAAATGAGTTGTAATAAGTCTTGAAGATTTCAGAGTAATTGGACTGGTATTTGGCAGACTGTGTGTGAAGGAATCAGATATGCGTTTGTATTTGCGTTCGAACGAGTGACGTTCATGTCACGTTCGTATTCGGGTTCAAACGAAACTTGGCAGAAGGTTCTCATGCGTAGTGCGTTCATCTTTCCATTCGGACGATACCTTCCAGTGTGTTTGCGTTCAAGGTGAGTTCGAGACTACGTTAAAAATGAGTTTGCGGAACATCGCACGTTCGACGGGCGTTCTTGTGTCGAACGCTATGTGTAAGTAGGTTATTTTGGACGCGTTTTTAAGCCTGTTTTGCACAAGAAAACTCTTATCTTTGCCCTACCTATATAAACAAACATTGAGCAACCTTCACAGGTGTTGAAAACACATTACTTTGAGCCTCAAATCTTCTTAGTTTTTCAACCTTCTTGGTTTTCACCTTGAAGATTATTTTGAATATTATGTCTTCGTTTTCTTGTTGATACTAATCCTTGGTTGACCATCAATACAAAAACACAACCATAACATAATTTCCTAAGCCTTCGAAATTCTTTAGGAAGATGATTGATAGTCGGAGTTCCAGCGTCATGAGTTCGCAAGATTGATCCACTCAGAGACTTCAGAAGTTATGGAGAATGCCGCTTGGTGCGGGCTCGAGGAGTTCTTCAGGTTATTACAGTTTAAAGTTATTAGAGTTGGCAGAGTTGATGTCATAAGTCATATACCATCACTGTAAGTTTTTTCATTATAGTGGATTTTGGTTGGTAACCTAGATACCCAGAGTGATTTTTTACTCGTACGAGTTTTTCATTTCGTCAACAAGATTACTGTGTTGATTATTTATTACTTTGATATATTTACTTTATTTCATAATTGCATAGACTTAAGGGTACATGTTCTTAATCCATAAAAATAATAATTATGACATATCTTAAATTATTGTGTATAATTCCACATAAGGTCGGAATTTGGAAAAAATACGAATTTTTAGTATGTTCGGTCAATTATGTTCTAATCTCTAATCACGTTCATCAAATAGCAGAATGCGTCCTATTGTGGAATCTCAAATATTTTTATTTAAAACTTAGTATATATATATTAAAGTTGATGTTATTATTTTAATATTAGTCTCATCATGGAATCTATTTTTTTTATCAAATAATAAAACATGATTGACTAGGCTGGACATATCAGCTTAATTTGATATGGTATGCCCAATATAAGTTTTTCTTTTTTTATATGAGTTCGTGGGTTCTCGTAAACACATTTTTTTTCACTCCGTTTATAAATGTTTTTGTCCTTGATATGTGTCTTGAAGTTTTTGGTTTTTGTAGTTGTTTGTGTTAATTGTGTTGTGTTGTTGGAAATATTCGATCTTCAAGGTAGGTGCCCTATGATCGATGTTTTGTGAAGAATATTTTCCTCTTCTCGTTTATGCTTATTTGAGAATAATAGATATTAGCATTTATCAATAGGAATATTAATAATATCAACTTTTTTAACATATATACCTTGTACAATTCCTGAATATGCCAAAAACATTCTCCTAATTTCTATCTTTGTGCATTTGGAGTCTTCGACAAATATTGGTTATCAGAATACAATTAAAACATTAATTGCCAAAATGTTAGAGCTGTCCTTCCTCTTCTATCTAATCTCAAGATTTAATTCTGATTAAAATTAATAAACAATCAATCTGAGACCTAGTAATAATCTTCAACCAAAGCCGGCCATGCATGAAAAACACCATCATCAAATTTGCTCGTTTAAATCGGCAATGCCTAGGAACGATTCTAGGGATGATCCACAGGGACTCAATCCTAAAATTTGACTCAAAATTATAACTATAAATATAAATAAATTTTAAATTTTAAGTATATATATAATATAATTTTTTTAATCTTTTTAATGAAAAATACCCCAAAAATGACAAATAAATACTAATTTAGTCTGTTTGAGTAGAGTAGAGGTCACATTTTAAAAACTCGCTAGAGCTCCCAAAAGTGAGACAATTTAGAGGCGTCCTTGGAGCAACACAATCACTATAAATTTATGGTCTAATGCATGCATTACCCTAACACAAAATATCAACTTCATTTTATCTTTAATCATCTCTCAATGGCCTCGAATTTCCTAAAATCAGTTCCTTTCTTTCTCTTAATCATCACCACGGCCATGGCAGGTGATCCAGATATCCTCACAGACTTCATTGTCCCAGAAAACATTTCCAACCCCTTGGTCGACGGAAAATTCTTCACGTTCACCGGAATGCGCGCTGTGTTTGGCTCCGATATCCCCCCAACTTTCAAGGTGTCAAAAGCCAGCATGGCAGAATTTCCTGCATTAAATGGACAGAGCGTGTCCTACGCCGTCTTAGAGTTCCCGCCACAAGGCGTAAACCCACCACACACGCACCCTCGCTCAGCTGAGCTTCTCTTTGTCGTCGGTGGAAGCCTTGAAGTTGGTTTCGTTGACACTACAAACAAACTGTATGTTCAAACACTCCAGCTTGGTGACATGTTTGTTTTTCCAAAGGGATTGGTGCATTATCAGTTCAATGCCAACGAGAAGGAACCGGCCGTCGCGTTCTCCGCCTTTGGAAGTGCAAACGCCGGCACTGTGTCGGTTCCCGTCAATGTGTTTACTAGCGGCATTGACAGTGGCATTCTTGCCATAGCCTTCAAAACTGATGTTGCTACTATTGAGAATATCAAGAAAGGTCTTGCACCCAAGAAGGGTTAAGTTCATTTTGAAGCGTATATTGTTCTCAGCTGGTTTTTATTTTATTTTTGTTTGAAATAATCTTGTGACTGATCAATAAGTTGGTGGCAGTCTGTTTCCATCCATGAACATGGCCATGGAAAAAAAATAATTTAAATTATTGCATTTTGCTATTTTGGATATTAAGAAAAAATCACAAAATATTTCTCCTTACTGCAAATATGGTTTGCCTTTTTCCATTTGTAAAAGAAATTGAGTACATGCATGGATATTTTCATGCAGTCTTTTTGACAAATAAGGAATGAGTTTAAAATGCTATAAGAACTAAATAAAGATCGAATAAGGATAAAATCACTATCAAAAGTACTTTATTTGAATCTCTTTTTGTTTTTATTTATTATCAAAAGGATGTTATTTTTATAATAATTTGATCTATGGTTTAGTCTCTTAAACATTTTTTTTCTAAAATTAATTAGCAAGTCAAAAAGAATAGGCCATTCTACCTTAGATCGGCTCCAATTTTTACATGGCAACATTACCCAAAAAGGTACTCGCTTCTGTATACTAAACTCCCTTGAAACTTTGCTAAGAGGCATGCTAAATCATTCACAATAGAGTCAGATACCCGCGGATCAAATTATCATCCCTATTGATCTTACCAAATTTTTCCTTAGAATTCATGAAAACAAAGTACTTTCCATTATCAGTTCTATAGAGTTTTATAGCTGAATATGAAACAAACCCTGATGAAAGATCAAGGGTAGGTAATATGGGTTAAAATTCATTACGAATTTAAGTTCACTAATTCATTCGTTTTATTGTTTTCCTTTGTTAGATATTATTTTTTAATTAAGATTCAAGAAGTTGTTATCAATTAGACAATTACCACAAAAAAATAATATTATTTATATTTGGTGTCATTTTTAGTTAATTTATTAATTGTGTATTTCATATTTATACACTTATGAAGAATTAATATAAATAAATTACGATATATAATTTATGTCATTTAATAATGTCATGACTAAACGAATATTCATATTCGATTCGTTTAATTAACAAATTGAATATAAATTCATCACATTTTGATTCGATTAATTTAATATTCGATACAAACTCGATTCGAGAATTCATTTCGCCGCCACCCCTATGAAAGACCAACATAATGTCCGTAATTGCCAAGTCAGCAATCACCATTTACCCGATGAAAGTTTTGGAACTATATGTAAGCTATCAGGTATAAATAACAGTGAACATAAATAGACCAAACAAGAGGTTTTATTGCCAACAAGAAAGATATTCAACTAAAGGATCAAAAAGTACGAATTAAATTTGCTACCTTCCTATCAATCAATATGAAATTTCATTAGCTATCCACAAATAACTAAAACAAGACCTAGACTGTAAATTTTTTACTTATCAATGCTCCTCCTAAGTCCTAATCACCTATTGCCTAAAATGAAAATGAATAAACCTATAAATTGGATAGTAGCTACATGCATACCATTGCTATATATACAGAACGTGTGCTGCTACCAAGCATCTTTTACATTGGGAAGCCATAGTTTTGATAGGCCAAGGAGCCACCTTGACCAGGAAACTGCTGGCTTGGTGGAGGAAACTGATGCAGTGCGGGTGGCTGTTGAGGACCAGCACCTCCAGGGGAAGAAATCCAGTTCTGGTCAACAGGCAGAGCAACAGAGGGGTTATCAACAGTGGTAATGTCGTGGATGCTTGACCTTTTCCTCTCCTTTTTCACACTAGTCTGGCGTAGGAAATACTTCTGGGCATGACTAGCAACCTGAGTCGGTGTTCTTGTCACTACTACGTTCCTTGATATACTCCTCCAATCACCCTTGCCAAATTTATCAAGTCCAATTAGAAATAACCTGCAACAACAACAACAACAGCGGAAAATGAGCATCAAGTGCGAGCAATCACATTCATCATTCATGTGTCCATGGATGTGTAAAAAATGACCAATCAAGAACCCCAATTCACAAAGGCAATCTACAAATATCTAATCTAATCTATTCTGCACTTTGCAGGGCATGCAATTTTGTTTATTTAACACCTAAACTTGCTCACTCTACAAAATGAATGAAAAATGAATTTTTTGTTTTTGAAAGTACACAAATTGAACTTGTTTTCAAATTAATTCTATTATTATAAAATCTACAAAAATACGGAAAAGTTCTCTGTAACATTCAATACTATGTGCAGATTCTTCACAATATTCAAAACAGTTATGCTAGAAATCCAAATTTATTTAAATGAAAACCCATAAGAATGAAATTTGTTTCCCAATTAGCATTTAAACAAACAGTCCCAAAAAAACTACAAGATATTATCAATTTGATTTAAAATAGTAATTTTAAAAAAAAGAACTAAAAGCCTATGAGCTGCACTTAGCTGTATTTAATGAAAACAAAACAAACAAAACAAACAAACAAAAAACAATACCCATAAAATTTTAAAGTTATTCACATGATTGAATTGAAAAAAAAAAGGGTCTTTAATTAATGAAAATTTTCTGAAACAAACAGAATTACAAAAAATAAAATAAAAATAAATCATACTTGTGTTCTTCTTCTGTCCAAGGCGTGCCCTTCTTTCTCTCCGTTTCACCATGTTTCGTCTTCCGCGCAAACGAGATATGAGTGGGTGAGTCACAATCCGAATCATCAGCATAACTCGGCAACTCAACTCGGCCTGAATCAATTTCAAACACATCATGAACAAGTGCATCGTAGTGTTCTCTCACGTCCATAGCTGACTTACCCGGTAGCTGACTCGCGATTTTTTGCCACCGATCAGGAGTGTCATCGCGAAACATAACTAAAGCTTGTTCGAATAACTTGTCTTCAGAACGATTCCAATGAGTCTGAGTCGTCGAGGACTGAGTCATGGCTAACGAGTTTTCATTTTTGATATCTTGTCGATACATAAAGATGACAAAAGAGTAAATTACAATGGGACTTTGGTGGGAGATTTTGATTTTCAGAGAGTTTTGGGGGTATTTATACGAAGAGTAATTTGATTATGTCACCGACTCAGATTCCTAATTCAACACGTGTTTTTTCTTTTATTGGGATTTTTTTTTGCCCTTTTTACTTTAATTTGTTACTTTTCTCTTAACCGATTTTTACCCTATAGTAAAGTTTTTTAAAAAATTAATAAGGTGAAAATTACTTATTTATGTTTATTTTAAATTAAAATTCTAATTTAAAAAAATTATCTGAAGTCTTAAATCTCAAATTTGTAATAGAGTTCTGTGTCGAATAGAAATCTAATAAAATTTTTGTCATCCGATTAAAAGTATTTTCACGCACTAGGTGTGTACGGTCACTGATTTTGGTACAAGAAGATCGTAATGGAGAAATTATAAAAGTTAAAATAATGATTAAAATATCTATGTAAATTGAAGTTGTGCTTTGGGCACCCTACTACATGCACAATTTTGTGTTTTTGGAGCTTGTATTTCAGAGAGTGTTTGGTCTTGTATTGATTTATCCTAGTAGAAAACGTGAAATACTTAAATATTTATTTGAGAAATAAGTGGACATTGCAATTCAAACTCATGTACTTGATAGCATATAAGGGGGTTAGGGGTGGCTGAAAAGCTCGAGATTGGCTCGAGGATAAAATTTTAGGATTTGCTCCAGCTTAGGCAAAAACACCTGACCCATACACTAGCCCGATTTTTATCAGTAAAAATATATTTTTTAATTATTTAAATTAATTTTTAATTCTAAATACATATATTTGTAATTAGATTATTAAAATCCAATTAAAAACACTAAAAATATTGGCATTCTTAATATTTATTTTTTTTCATTTTTAAATATTAAAAATTCAAAAAATAGTTATTTTTTGAAAACTCAATCACACCCGAATCCAATCGAGTCTGATCGTTGCCACTCCTAACCATGATACCATTAGTAATTTTACCATGGTTGATGGTATCATAATTATACTCAATCACAAAATATGTTCTCAGTATATGGATTCAAATTACAATATCCACATATTTCTCAAATAAATATACGAATATTCAATTTGGGGAGACTTCATACGGAAACAAGTTCGAGCGAGATCAATCTCTCTCAGGATCCAAGCTACGAAAGCTAAGTGAATTGTAGGTATTTCATCCAAATAAAATAAAGAAAATTTATGCTTCAAACAAATATCATATAATAAATGTGCAAGCTATAGATTATTTCAGCATGAGAATAAGCTTTAATAATTATATTATAAAATATTAAATTATATGGTATTAAAATGCTTAGGTAAAAAAGTTATTGAAAAATTAATTGAATTTTTGTTTGATGTTATAAACATGAAATGATAAAAATATACTTTCTCTCTCTTTTATTTTCATTTCCTTATGTTATACTAGTTGCTTAATTTCCTTTCAAAAACCTATTTTGAACCAGAATTATTAGAACTAACTTGTAACCTTTGATTATACCTAACAATCACATGTTAAAAAGTAAGGATGGAAATGGGATTAGATTTGTTAATCCTGATTTTGTCCCGTATATAGAATCGGAATAAAAAAAACATACATGTCTTATTAAATCAAGTCTCATTTTATAAAAATATAATATCATTTTCAAATCAAAACAAAATATATATATTTCAAATCTCATCCTGAACGAGATGGGACGAGAAAAATTGACGACCCATAGTTAAAAGTAACAATTATGTTATATAATCAAAACTCATATGTTGACAAAGCATTACAATGAAAGTAGCATTTATGATTATTTAGGGATGAAGGACCCGACCAAAAAAAACCTTAACCCTTTGAAATTTAGGGGGTGTATTCAATTGAGATTTTAAAAGATTTTTTTGGGTTAAATAAGTCTTGTGGTATTCAATTAAGATTTTTAAATAATCTAAAAAGTCTGGTGGTATTCCATTAAGACTATTATGATTTTTTAAAGAGTGTATCCAAATCTAGTGATATTCAATCAGGACTTTAAACAAGTAATAAAAAGTCTTATGATATTGAAAAACATAATTATTTTGAAGAATTTTTTTATATGTGTGATTTTGTGGGACTTTTTAGTGAAAATTATAAATATCAAACTCTATTAAAAAAAATCATACCATAACCCATGAGACTTTTTACATAAGATTTTTTTGAGTGTTAGAAAACAGAAGATGAACATACATGTTAACTCTTTGTGAACAAATTACTTGCTTATTAGTAATTTCTTCTTTTTTTTTTCAAATAAAACAATATGACTTTCTTTTAAATACAACTAGTAATGTCATTCCTCCAAACATTTTTCTATTAATTTCATTTTTGAGAAAGAAAATTCTATCACATTTAAAGATAATTTCCTAGATTTTCTTTAAGGCTAGCAGAACTTCTTCATTCGGATAGATGATAATGTACAAAGGGAATTTAGTACAACAATGATTTTTTTCCTCGTTTTCTTGCTAATTTTTTACTTGTATTTTTTTTTTAAAAAAAAAAAAAACCCAAATTTAAGGAAAAAATATTTATCAATTATTAAGGAAAAAATTAGATTTATAAAGAAAAACTCCGACAAGTTGTGGACTATTAATTATTTTGTAGTTTATAAGACATTTTATAATATTCATTAGTTAACTTAAATATGCATACATAAAATTAGCAGAGAAAGTTCTTTGAGACATTTGTTGCTCCATTCACCAAGAGAGGATTG
>SKCR01027186.1:0-42614 GCA_019454045.1 Zanthoxylum bungeanum | reverse complement strand
CGAATTAATTTAGAATTAATTCATTAGCGAACTGAATAGTAATTTCGCAAGGCGTAATTATTTAATTCATGTCGCGACGGAAATTCGTTAATTGGAATTAACGAAACCGAGCCCGAAAGTGCTTGCGGACACATTCGTATTTTGAATCGAGTGATATCCGCAAATCACATCGCGATATCTCATTACTAATACGAATAGATAGTGAATGTACCTAGTCACCTTTGAGGGATGATGCATTGTCTCTAATCTCAAAGTATGGTAATGATAGCAAATGATGGATTCATTTTGGAGGGAAAGCCATGCACGGTTTTGGAAGGATTTTTTGCATTAAAAAAATTCTTTTGGTATTAGATATCACTTCACTTTTCATTTTCCTTGGTCATTCACGTTTTTTGGCATGCAAAGGAAAGAAAATCAAAAGTGAAACACTCTCCTCTCTTCCTCTCTTGCTCACGCCGTGAGCTGCACCAACAAGGCAGAAAATTGTTTTCTCATTCTCCATTTTTGCTAGCACAAGCAAGGAATCAAAGGAGGTGATAGGGAAACCACCTTGGAGCTTGGAATACACAAAGCTTGGAGCTTTCAACTCTTTTCTCCTCTTGGCCGAACTTCAAGGATCTTGGAGCTTCAACCTTTGTTCATTTTTTCATCACAAAAGCTTTGTAAGTATGATTCTGCCATGCTTCAAGTTTATTATATATATTCATTTTGTTGTATTTCATAAGCTTAATCTTTCCTTGGGACTAATTATAGTAAACAACAAATTCGATCCATTTATGGATTGAAGCAAGCATTACGTTCTTGGAACTAGCATTTTGATAAGATCATAATGGTATATGATTTAATTCAAAACGAATAGAATTAATTCTTGTGTATATAAGAGGGTTAGTGGGAGCGCACTGACAGTGATTGTCCTATATAATGATGATATATCATTTCTTGGAAATGACATTCCCATAATACAATCGGTGAAAGCTTGGCTTTCATGAAAATTCTCCGTAGACTACTTGGGAGAGACAACCTTTATTCTAGGAATAAGGATCTACTGGGATAGATCTAAAGGTTGTTGGCACTCTCCGAGAACTCGTACATTGAAAATATATGTAGTGACCTGGTGTCTCATATGTTTGAGCATATGGAGTCACAATCAGGCCAACGCTAGTGATAGTCACTGGATTGATGTTAAGAACATCCTTACGTATCTTAGATTATCTAAGGATGCTTTCTTAAGCTATAGAGAAGAGAACTTGAAGTGACTGGGTTCGCCGTTGCAAGTTTCCTAACCGATAAAAAGGACTATAAGTCGTAATAAAGGTACTATATAATTTGAATAACGGAACAGTGAGCTGGAAATCTTCCAAGCAAGATTCTGTTGCCGAATAAACAACAAAAGCGGAATATTGCTGCAGCTGAGGCAGCAATAGAAGCACTTTGGATCTAAATAATCCTAATTGGATTAGGAGTAGTTCTGTTAGCAGCTGAGCTAGGCTACAGCACAGGCTAAAGAATTAATGGTCTCATCAACGATCCAAGTACATACTTCAACTATTCATCTGATTCGTTCGGATCATACATCGTGGCGATGTGATGATCGAATAAATCGCATCAGATGATAATCTTGCAAATCCGCTAACGAAAGCAGTTTTTCAGCAGAAGTTTGAGCGAACCGTACATAGTTCAAGTGTAGGGCACTTGAGTGATTTGCTATAGGCCAAGTGGGAGATTGTTGGACAATTATGACCCATAGCATCACTATTTCTACAGAACATGGTGTTGTTGTACAAATTAACTATGTGACAAAGGAAATTGCTCTTTTATCATTTGTAATTGGATTACCGAGATATATAAATGATAAAAGTCCATATGATTAGGTCCAGATTAATAAGTTATGAGACAGTATTAATCCATTAAGGTCTAATCATTAAAATATCCATAGTCGTAGTATTATCGAGATTGGACATCGATAATGCGGAATAGACTAGTATTGCACTTGTGCGTGTTATGGGAGCATAACGGCATAGTTCTCATATATTTGGGTATTGGATACTCATGCAAGTGTAATAGGAGGTTGTGTTTACCGATGGTACGGAAACAGCTTCGCTCTGGATAGACCCCTCGGAATTCCATTAGTAGTATGACTCTATGTCTATGGAAGTCCGAATCAAGGTAGGTGTATTTGGTCTTAACATGAGACTTCCATCGCTAATACTTGCGACAATCAATATAATTAGGTTTTGGTCGTCCAGGGCTTTAACAGGTTCTGTGTACGCCTCTTCTGGGTATATTGAGAATCGTAGTGTGTTGGGTGTGATGTCAAGATGGAAGTATCACTCCAGTCATATGGAGATGATGATCACGAATGATACGGAACTAGTACTCTTTAGTACTGCAGTCATCAGGATAATATGACTAGGTCATGATTATCTGATTATAGAGACTAGTTACCAGAGATCTGATATATGCTTCGTACGAGGCAGACACAATTCTAGTCTCAGGCCTTGCATATGACATCCGATACTGGATCGTTATACGCAATACTACGTATAATACGTCTGATACAAATTACATATTCCTTTAAGAATATTTCTGGAGAATTGGGTAGGCATGATGCTTTGCTAGATGCCAACCATGTCTTGTAAATCGGTAAAAATGTAGTACTAGGTATGTACGTGTTTGGATAGTTCGACGACCAGATTTACTGCCAACATATCCAGGGATCTCATGGGTCGCTTCTCGAAGATTCACCGATGACGTATGACTCAAACATAATTAATCTATGATTAATTATTAGAGAGAGAAAATTAATCTAGAATTAATTATGGAGATATTTTATCTGGGATAAAATACTATTTGAAGAGAGAGAATGATTAATTTGTAATTAATCGGTAAAATAATATATTCGATATATTAAACGAGATAAGATTTCGACGCATATTAAATTTGGATTTTAATTCGGGCAAACGAGTTAATTTAGAATTAATTCGCTAGCGACGTGAATAGTATTTTGTTAGGCATAATTATTTAATTAAATTTGATTAATTACGTCGCAACGGAAAATTCGTTAATCCGGAATTAGCTAACCCGAGCCGGGATGTGTTGCAGGCCCACTCGAATTTTGAATTCAAGTGGGGCCCGCAAATCACATCATGTCACATCACTTGTCACCTTTACCTTTATGGTGATGGTATTAGGTGATGGAATGATGGTGGCTTATATTACACTCCAAGTTGGTGAGATTTATGACATGTACCAAATATTGATTTTGACATATCTAATTTTGATTTTTGAAATACAAAATTAAGTCAACAAAACTCATCTCCCCCCCCCTCTCTCTCTATTCACGGTTTTGAAGCTATTTTTTCTTTCCTATTTTCTTTAATTGCCGAGAGCAACAATGAGATTTAAAAGGGGAATTTTGTTGCAATTTTCTCCATTGCTAGCACATTAAAAGTCATTCAAATGTGATAGGGAAACCCATCTATGAGCATGGAATCATTCACAAAGCTTGGAGCTTGAAGATCAACACAAGGAGCACAACAAAGGGGCTTGGCCGAATGCCATGGAGCAGATTTTTGTTGTCTTCGCATCACAAAAGCCGATCAAAGTGAGTATTTCCGCTACTTTACTTTATTGTATTCGCATATTTCATTACTTAATTGATCTTGGTTTGACCTAGAAAACCCAACAATTTCTTGGTTCATCATATTGTAGTTCATGATGAACCCGCCCCAGCTATCAGGCAGAGATTGTAAGATCAAATCTATAGAAGTCTCACTCTCGAAGACTATGCCCAGCTGTCCCAGTTGTTCGATGTCAGCAATCATCTGCGACACATGGTTCTCGACAGATGTACCCTCTGACATACGAGAGCGAAAGAGCTTCTTCTGCAATTCGTACCTCTGCGATCTAAGGTTAGATCGATGAAGGTCCCTCAATTTCAACATCATTGCAAAGGGATCTAATCCCTTGTTTTGACGACGAAATTATGGGGCCATTGCAACAAGCATGACGGATTAAGCAGTTGATTTGTCATCACATGAATCTTCCAAAGCTCAAGCTCAAGTGGCTGCTCAATTTCGGGCTTAGGCCCGAGAGGTCTCTCTATTGTATAGAGCATCTTCTCAGCCCCCAGGACAATCCTGAGGTTCATATCCCAGTCAGGAAAGTTCACACCATTAAAGACATTTTCGCCAATGATAATGTCCTTAACGTTGATCTTTCCGGCCATCTTAATTGCAATAGTCTAACTATTCAATTAACGATTTTGGGTACAGTCCAACTGTTACAAAAAAGATAATAAAATATTAGTGCAACTAATATTTTATTAACGATTTTGGGTACAGTCCACTGTTACAAAAAAAATAATAAAATATTAGTGCAACTAATATAAATATATAAAATGACGAAAATAATTTGAAAGCGTGTATTTGGTAAGTATTTGAACGAAATTTCAAATTCAATACTGGCTTCCCACTATTTTTCGGTGAGCCTCTAACCCTCTGTTGAGTACTCGGGAAACCTAGTTTCCTAGTAGCTAGGATCCCGTTAAATAACACACAACCTTGACTTTGGCCAACAAGCTGTATGAAACTTAACTAGGTAGATCTCTAAGATCAATTGGATCTCATCCAATTCCTAGATCTGGTAGGTGGACCTCCAAGTCCGAAACATATATACAATATATATGTCAATATATCCAATACATTTCCTAACCTTTTCCTCTGAATCAACTAAGCATTGGCTTTGGCTCAACAAGCTTAAAGATTCCAGTTAAGCGGGACCCATTGACAGTGGGAAAGCTTCGTAATCCATGTTGATGAACAAGAAGTGACATTGACTTTGGCCAAAAAGTCGCAACTTGCCCAAGACATGCGATATGGAACAAAGCTTTCGTGGTTCAAACACATCCGTGATGGACATTGATCTTGACTTTGGCCAACAAACCAATGCCAATCTTGGATCTTGAGAGAGAACCACTCAATGGAAGGAAATCGCTTAATATTGTATTGAGGGTTTTTCGCGTAAATTGGCAACCAATTTATTATCTTTGATTAGGTCTCATCATACACCCTTAAGCATGCATTCTAAAAGCATATTAAGGCGCGAAATAAATAATAACGATATGCGGATGAATATTTAACAAATTATTCCTAGAACAAATCTCTCTATTTCCTCTTCCCGACTAGCATTATTCAAACTTCTACCCAATTACATAATACATTAAAGAAACCTCATTTACATTTAGGGGAATTAGTGAGAAGAGAAACAAAGAATCAAGAAATATAAGGCTGGACACGCAAGTCTAATTTAATAAATTTTAAATTTATTACAATAATTTCCAAAATCGCCCTTACCCATCTAATATCCATCTTATTTACATTATTCATACAATACATCTATGTATTCACACAAAGCATGTTATTCAATCAATCTAATCCAATTAATTAATCTTTGAATTAATGATCATCCAATGTTCAAACAATGATTTGATTTGCGCGAGTCCAACTCGTTTAAGAATAAGTACTCAAAGTGTGTATTCTTGAATTATATCGAACTACAATTTTAAATCCAATTTAATTTGTATTCAATACTAATTCTAATTAAATTCCAAATTAAATAATCACATTTATTTTAGTGCCTTTTAGACTTAGATTCTAAATCCAATCTAAATGGGTCTCAAAGGCCCAATTAACATCCAATGTCAATTTAATTAAAGTCCAATGTGCTCTTAATTAATTCTTAAGGCATGGGCTTTGGCCAATATGGATCAAATCCAAATGCCAAGGCCTAATTAAGGAATCACCCAATTTGCCAAAAAATCAATTTAGGCCCATTTGGCCTAATTAAATATTTAAAGGCCCATTATTATATTCGGATTTTATGGAATGGTTTTAGGCCCAATTTGGATCCAATCCAATTGTCCTAAACCAACTTGGCACAACCAAGCCCATTAAGCCCAAAAACAACAATATTAGCCCAATTCAAAATTGAAGACTTATTTTAATTAATACAAAATTCCAAATTTCACATTAATTTTTAATTAAAGTGTATTAGCCACAATTAATTAGTTGAATTAAAATTTCCAAAACACCAATTAAAGTAATTAATCATGTTTTATTTAATCAACTTATGTCCAACACAAATTGAAGCAAAATCAATCTAATCCATGCTTCTCATGTCACGGCAATATGCATAAAATATATCCAATTTTGATTTCAATCTAATTAAATCAACAATCAATATATATCATGCATTTAAAGACATCCAATGGTCTAAAATCAAAAATCACCATGATACTCCTAGGGTTCATAGTCTCGGCCAAGCTAAGAAATTATGGAAAAAATTATCCAATTCATTTTCTCAAATTTAAGATGCATAAATCCAATCATCATCAACCAAGCTCAACCAAACAATCAATTTGAAGAAATCATGCTCAAAACATAAAAACCCCAAATTAAAGTATATAAACCCTAAGTTCATTTCATGCTTAGAAAAGGCTTTGATACCATTGTTGGGTTCCTAGAACATGCCAAGGATCTTCTAACTTGAAATTGGTGTGAATACTCAAAGAAGTTACGGAAAAAACTTACATTGATCGGTTTGCTTGGATGTAGAGATTTCAAAACTTTTATGTTTGAGAAGAGCTCCAAGCCTTTCCATTGTGTTCCAAACTCTAGGATAGTTTCCCTAACACCTTGAATGACTCCTTTAAGTGCTAGCTCTCTTGAAATTTTGCAACAAAATCTCTAAGATGGAGAAGGAGGCTCTCGGATTTTGCTTGTTGGAGAGGAGAGAGTTTTACAATTTTTGTGTTGTGTTTGATTTTCAAAAAATCAATTACCAAATACCAAATATCAAAGTTGGTATTAGTCATTCAAAATGAAATAAAATAATGAAAAGTGTGTTGAAATTGTTTTTAGAGTGTTGAATAAGCAATCTAATGCTTACACTCCAATTTAACCACTTCCATCACAAGTCAAAAGTGTGATGTAAGTCAAGTGGGTCCCACCACTTGTAAATTCCGAATTTAAGTCGAACAATCTCAACGCGCAACTTCGCTCGGGCTCGGGTTTGTTTAATTCCAAATTAACGAATTTACCATTGCGACATAATTAAATCTAATTTAATTAAATAATTATGCCTAGAAAAATAATTATTAAAGTCCTTACGAATTAATTCTAAATTAATTCGTTCGCCCGAATTAAAATCTAATTTTAATTCCGCTTTGAAATCTAATTTCAATTAATATATCGAATATATTATTTAATCGATTAATTCCAAATTAATCGTTCTCTCTCTTCTAGTCGAATTTTATCCCAGGTAAATTCTTGTCGTAATTAATCCTAGATTAATTTTCTCTCTCTATAATTAATCCTAGATTAATTTTTTTCGAGTCAAATGTCATCGGTGACTCTTTGGGAAGTGACCCATGAGATTCCTGGATATGTTGGCATTAAATCCGGTAGTCGGACTATCCGAAAACGTGCGTACCACGTACCACGTTCTTACCGATTTACAAGACATGGTTGGCTTCTAGCAAAGCACCGTGCCTACCCAATTCTCCAGAAATATTCTTTTAAGGAATACATAATCTATACCAGGCGTAGTATACTAAGTATTGCGTATTACGATCCAGCATCAGATGTCACATGCTCGGCCTGGGGCTGGAATTGTGTATGCCCCGTACGAAGCATATATCGGATCACTAACAACTAGTCTCTTTAATCGGATAATGATGACCTTGTCATATAATCCTGGTAGTTACAACATAATAGAGTAACAGTTCTGTATCCCTGCGTGATCATCATCTCCATATGACTGAAGTGATACTTCATTCTTGACATCATACCCAATACACTACGATTCTCAATAAACCCAGAAGAGGCGTACCCAGAACCTGTTATAGTCTCGAACGACCAAAACCAAAGTGTATTGATTGTCCAAGTATTAACGATGCATGTCTCAGGTTATGACCAAATACACCTACCCTGATTCGGATTCCCATAGACACATAGTCATACTACCAATGGGATTCTGAGGGGTCTATCCAGAGTTAAGTTGTTCCCGTACCTCGGTAAACAGAACCTCCCTATTACACTTGCATGAGTATCCAATACCCAAATATGATAACATGTCGTTAATGCTTCCATAACGCGCACAAGGTGTAGACTAGCCTATTACACATTATCGATGTCCAGTCTCAACAATACTACGACTATGGATATTGTAATGATTAAAACCTTTCGTGGATTGATATTGTCTCATATCTTATTAATCCGGAACTAATCATAAGGACGTTTTTATCATTTATATATTCAAGTAAATCTAATTACAAAATGATAAAATAACAATTTCCTTTGTCACATAGTTAATTTGTACAAAAACCACAATGTCTTTTTACAAATAGTGATACTATGGGTCATAATTGTCCAACACTGTGGTTGACACTGGGAGTCAAAAATTCCACTTATCTTAGGTAGACCTTTTCTTGCTACAGCTAATGCATTTTTTAATTGCATGAATGGTCTCATGAAGTTGACATTTGGAAATATGACAATTGAAGTGAATAACTTCCATGTTGAGAAAAACCACGAGAAGAGGATGAGTGCCCTTACATATACATGCTAGACACAGTCTTACTGTAACAACATATGCATACCATACAACTAACTCACATGAGCTAGACCTGATCCCAAAGAACCGTAAAATGAGGAAAGTGAGAGTTAGTGCTCAATTGAAGATGATACCTGGGAAGCTAAAAATGAGGTTGAACCAAGTGATCAAATTTCAACAATCACCAGACCCTGGGGGGTCAATGGATAAAATGTTGCAGCTGGCCAAAATCCATTTCATGCCTCAATCACGAGGGGACAAAAACCGAAAAGGAAGCAATTGGTGATTACTTGGTCCACTACATGGAAGCCACCATGACAACTTGGGTGGTTACGGTCTGGCTGAAGACGTTTCATTTTAGCGCTAGCGGGGAGGCAACCCTTGCATCTATATTTATTTACTTGCAGTTTTATTTTTTATTGTGTGCTAATTGCATGTTCGTTGTTTGCATAAGTATTTATGCAGGTGTTTAGTGCAACTTACACAGTCACACAATCCAAACCTTACCAGTAGGAACCTACTCAACTCTGCACGTGGTAGTGTTGTTCCTTAATCCTTTTTCTTTTATATTTATCTTACATTGAGGACAATGCAAGTTTTAAGTGTGGGGCTGTATGCATGCGCGTGATAATACATATTATATAAAAAAAAAATTATTTTGTTTGTTTTTTAGTCCTTAATAGCAAAACATAAGTCTGATGATGATATTGTTTATTTTAGGGTGAAATCTTAGAAAAGATAAGTTTCTTTAATGTATTTTTATCTGATACATTGAGTAATTGATCTAGGTTAGACTCATAAGCACTTAATTATGGGTTTTTAGCAGTGACATCATATATAGTTGGCAATGTGGCTAGTTGAAGAAATTACATGTCGATGAATGACCGTTTGCTTAGATGTCTATCCTGATTTGCTAGTGTTATGATGTGTGGTATGTTTAAAAATAAAAAGGAGAAAATCTCGAAAGAAATAAATTAAACCACCTATAACCGATAAGCGTGAAGCTACCCATGGACGAGTGTTAGGACCACCATGAGGAGAAATGCTACCTTAAAGGGTAGGTATGTTGAAAAAAAATTTCAAAAAGAAAAAAATGAAAAAGAAAAAAAGAGACAAGAAAAACCATACCATACTGAGCATAGAAAGGTAATTACAAAGTACATTCGAGATATCTAGGTTGGTTTGACCCATCGGATCCCAATTTTTAAACAAAATCATTGAGTTGGCTTACTTATGAGTCAAGCTGTGAATGAACCTTCACACATACACACACAACGGTGAGTCTAGCTTAGATAATTTATTCAAGGACTTGGATTTGATGTGGCATTGAGTACTTTTGAAAGTTCTCTATTTCATTCCTAGGCATTCGTTGAGGACAAGCATATGTGTAACTATTGGGACAATTTAATTTTGTTATTTTCATTTTGCATGAATGTATTGTTTTTTTAATTGACGTTGTGGATGTCGTCGCTGTAAGCCTTCAGGAGACTATAACTCGTCCACTATGGACACCTAGGGATTTATAGGCTTGTTGCATACGCTAAATGCAATCGTGATCCCTACGAAAGTGGCTTAGATAGTTTTATTTATTTAGTTATTAATTTATTTTATGCTTGAATTGCTAGGGACTAGCAATAAGTTAATTGGGGGTTGTGATAAGTGCATGAAAGTGTACTTTGAACATCGATAATTCTGTTTAATTATTATGTATTTAATATTAATTATAGTTTATTTTATTTTTTTTATTATTAGGAAGCAATGGAACATGAAGATTGGATCAATTACACATGTTTCAAGACCTTAATGGACGCAGCGGAAGCACGTGGGAAGAGTGGAAACGCAGAAAGCAAAATCCAGCAAAATTATCACGCATCACGACGCGTCTTCGACTGCATCCATACAGAATTTCTGCGAGTTTGGCGCCCCACCGACCAAACACTAGCGCCGCAGCGCCCCTAAACTCTCCAAACCCTGATTTTGACATGTTTGATACGTATAATGACTACCGGAACTTTTCTATATAAACCCAACTTTGTCCAAACCCTAAGAGAAGAAACAATCAGAGAGAAACAGAGGAGAAACATACAACAAAGAGCCACAAACATAAAATCAAAGGGAGGGGAACGAAGAACTTCAAAGAAAACATGCCTCTCTCCGATCTATCAAGGCTGAATATCTCTTCTTCATGGAGAAGTAATCTCCTAGGCAAAGTTAAGGATGAACTCTTGTATTTGAATTTCTATGTTTATATTGTTGATTCTTAAAGTACCTTTTAATGTTTAATACAATTGATGGTTGTTGTTCTCTATTATCTTTCGCTTTATAATCCTGAAACTTATTTTGTCAACTCCCATATAAATCCAGTCGTGCTTCTTCTATGTGTGATTTGTGAAACCAATTGTGACTGGTAAAATTGTTTTATGTGTTGGTCTTTTGCTGCAGTAGTTGCCTGAGAGTATATTTTCGATGTTAGATAGGCTTGTAATGATAACTTTTATGTGTTGTTAACATAGAGAAAATAATCATTGATTACCTTAGAATATTAATAGGTTGTAGAATTGAATATCTTCCAATTGTTGTTTTGGGATATGAAACCTTCATTGCTTAATGAAAAGACAATAACTAAATATAGGAGTTTGATACAAGAGGAATTCCTGATGTTTTGCTGTTTTTTCTCTGCTGATATTCCTAAGAATTTATCTATAGTTTTTATCTAAATTTGACAATCCAAATCTTTTCTTTAATAAGTTATTGCTAAACGTTTTTTGCTTAAGTTAATTAGTTCATTGTAACCATCTCTCTGAGGAATCGACACCTCAACTATACTGCGATAACAGCAAGTACTCTTTGGGCGTAATCAGTCACTAAAACTGTGATTTCTTGTAGTGTGTCCAGAAGGAAAATGAGGAAGAAGCCATGGGAATGAAGATATCAATAGGAATTTTAAGAGAGCCACATTTATTCTTGGAGGAGAAGAATAAGAAGCTACATTGTAATGTGGTGAATATCCATGCTGTGGAATTTGGAGGTCCTAAGGGGATGGTAATTTGAAAAAACTTCTGATGAAATGACTAACCAGATTAACTTTGTACATCGAAAAACATGTAAATAGACGACCAATCTCTATAGTGCTTGTTGAAAATGGGTCTGCAATGAATGTAATCCTTTGAGGATACTGTTAGCAAATGGAAAAGTCAGAAAATTGCCTAATTTCAACGGAAGTTTTAGTGGTAGCTTTTACAAGGGACACTACAAAAATTATACCATTTAGCGTCGAAATAAATTGACGCCAAATATAATTAGCATCGACATAATTAGACGCAAAAAGTGGACGCCGAAATGTCAACGAAAATAACTTTTAGCGTCGAAATAAATAATTGCGACACTAAAAACTATATTGTTGCGTCCAATTTATTTCGACGCTAAATTAAATTTTCTGACGCTATAGGTTCTATTTGGCGACGAAATAATTCGACGCTAAAAGTTTGACTTTTAGCGTCGACAACCTTTTCGACGCTAGAGTATATTAAAAGGTTAATATCTGTAAACTTACAGCGGTGATTTTTTGTAATTATTACCGGTCGAAATTTTCGACCCAAAAGTCAAACGTTAGCGTCGACTGTTTCGAACGAAATAGTTAAAAAAATTATTAATTTACTTCTTTTTGGTCTAAAACAATTAATTTAATTGAAAAACATTTCTGATTAATAACAGAATTACGAATATTATAATATTATTATATTGAAATTTTTTTTTAGAAAAAAAACATATTATATTAAAACTATTTGTTCAAAATGTTGTATACAAAACCAAATATAAAAATTTATTGTTGCTGTGATGGGGGAACGCTCGAGCCAAATGCTCCCTGACTGATTGAGGCCTCCAACATCTGACGGAAATGGAGCATTTTCTGTTCTAACTGGTCCATCTTCTTCTCGGGGTCTAGCTTGGACTTGTTGTAGGGCTCGTCCTTAGTCTGCTTCAGCTCGTCTCGGGTGGTGGCTAACTCGTCTCGAGAGAGGCAGTTTCATTTTCCGAATTAACAGTATTTGCGTCCAGATGATGTCGGCTTCTTACGAGTGCCAAGGCCAACATGTAAGATGTCTGATTCTTGAAAACCAATTGCGACAACTGCTCATTTGGTAATCAGGTCGGACCCTGTCTCCTGAGTTTGATGTTGGAGTTCCATCATTTCGTTATGTTTGCAAAAAAAAGTTAATATTAGAATTTGAGGAAAAAAAATAACATATATAATACTAATTATTTTATTTGAAAAACTGAAACTTACATAGCCAGCGTTCGCTTCTTCATTTATCCATTTGTTTTCGCTCATTGTAATACGTCACACACACGAAAAAATTCTGGAAATGATTGCACCTCACATGTGCTAATCTATTATAAACAGAAAATAAATTCAATATTATTCCACATTAGTAAAAACAATGACTGTTTTACGTTAGGATATATTTACCTCAGAATGTTCGGCACGATGTTTGGATAAATGGCTTCAAAACCTCCACGGTGGTTTAAAACGCAAGTGATTTCGTATTTTCCGCATTTGCCGTGACATTTATCCTGCATTTACCAACACTGTAAGTACCGAAAACAAAGACAATTATAAATTTCCGTTTATTTTCAAAATTTACCTCGTGTTTTTTGCTAGACCAAAGCTCACATAAGAATGTCCAGTCTTGCTCCTCTATAAAATCAGGCTTGTGTGTGTGGAGCATCTGAAGGTCCATGTTCGTCGCATATTGGTTTCAGGACTGTTTTCCTATAATCTTTATAAATTTTCCCCATGTGGTAGTGTTGGATAATATGACCCATAGCGTCACTATTTTGTACAGATCATGGTGTTGTTGTACAAATTAACTATGTGACAAGGAAATTGCACTCTCATCGTTTGTGATTAGATCACCAAAGATATATAAATGAAGAGAGGTCCATATGATTAGTTCCTGGATTGAGAATGATGAGACCGTATCAGTCCACGAAGGTTAATCATTAAATATCCCTAGCCGGAGTATTATCGAGACATGACATCGATAATGCGGAATAGGCTAGTATTGCACTTGTGCGCGTTGTGAGGGCACAACGGCATAGTTCTCATATATTTAAAGTATTGGATACTTATGCAAGTGCGATAGGAGGTTGTGTTTCACCGATGGTACGGGAAACAGCTTCGCTCTGGATAGACCCCTCGGAATCCCATTGGTATTATGACTATGTGTCTATGGGAGTCCGACATCGAGGTAGGTGTATTTGGTCTTAACCTGAGACTTGCACGCTAATGCTTACGACAATCAATATACTTTAGTTGAGTCGTCTAGGGCACTCTAACCGGTTTCTGTGTACGCCGACTGCTGGGTATATTGAGAATCGTAGTGTATTGGGTGTGATGTCAAGACGGAAGTATCACTCAGTCATAGTGGAGATGATGTCACGCAGGATACGGTATTAGTGCTCTTAAGTGTTGCGCCACCATCGGTATATTATGACTAGGTCATGCATCATATCCGATTATAAGACTAGTTCCAGACATCCGACATGTGCTTCGGACGGGCAAGACACTTATTGAGCCCCAGCCCTAGCACGTGACTATCCGATACTGGGGCCGATATACACAATACTTACTAGACTACGCTGATATAGATCTTAAATATTCTTATAAGAATATGTCCGGAGAATTGGGAAGACTTGGTGCTTTGCTAGAAGCCAACCTTGTCTAGTAAATCGGTAAAACGTAGTACTTGGTACTTACGTGTTCGGATAGTCCGATGACCGATTTGACTGCCAACATATCCGGGGATCTCATGGGTCGCTTCCCAAAGATTCACCGATGACGTATGACTCGCACTTTTAATTAATCTGGGATTAATTAGATGAGAGAAAATTAATATGGGATTAATTGTGGAGATATTTTATCTGGTATAAAATATCATTTAAAGAGAGAGAATGATTAATTTGGAATTAATCGATTAATTATTATATTTGATATATTAAACGAAATTGGATTTCGACGCGGAATTAAAATTAGATTTTAATTCGGGCGAGCGGATTAATTTAGAATTAATTCGTTAGCGACGTGGAATAGTGATTTCGCTAGGCGTAATCATTTAATTACGACGCGACGGAAAATTCGTTAATTTAGAATTAGCGAATCCGAGCCCGAGATTATTTGCGAGCGCATTCGCATTTCGAATTCGAGTGCGGCACGCAAGTCAAATCAAGCGTCAAATCATTAGTCGCATCAAGCGTCAAATCACTTGTCACTTTGAGTGATGTGACTTGACAACTTGATTGAGTTACTTGATTGATGATGATGTGTGTGGTTGGGCAATTAAAGCCAAATGTTGTTTGAAATGAAATGAAATTCATTTTCATTGTGTATTAGATACACAACAAAGACACAAAACCGTGAGACACATTCCCTCCTCTCTCTCCTCTTCTTCTTCCTCTCATCACTCACGCCATTTCTGTTCTGGTTTTTCTCTGGGTACTGTCGGTGAACAAAAATGGAGGGAAGTAGTGCGTTTTTGTGGCGAAACAAGAGTGCTAGCACAATCCGAGATCAATGCGAAGGTGATAGGGAAGTATACCCATGAGCCGGGAACCAAAATGATGAAGCTTGGAGCTTCATATCTTGAAGATAAGGGGCGCAAATCACTGTTCACAGCAGCCCCACTGCAGTGCAGTCCACCAGTGAGCAGATTTTCATTTTTGTTGCCCAAATCGTCGCTCAACCGCTCGATGTAAGTATTTCCGCAACTTCTGTCGTTGTATTCACTTGTGTTTCATGCTTGAGTTTTGATCTTGGGACCTATAGAAACTCCAACAATGGCATCAAGAGCTTAGGTTAAAAGCATGAAAAAGTTAGGGCTAAAATTTGGGCAAACTTGATTTTGAGCATGATAAATTAAATTGATGGATTTGTATGCTTAATTGTGTGTTTGAATTGAAGATTGATTGGGTCAATTTCAACAAATTGTGATTGGATCATTTTTTTCCCCAAATTACTACCTTGGCCGAAAATTGATGATGATTTAATGTCTTGGGATTTTTGATTTTTGACAATTGGATGTGTTGGAAATCATTCGGGAATATGATTTGATGTCGATTGCGGAATCAATTGGATTGAATTCGAATCGGACGAAAAATCCCCAAATTGCCAAGTATGTCATAAAGCTTGAAATTGGGTAAAATTGATTTAAGCATGCAATTATGAAATTGGATGATAAAGTATGCTTGAATGTATTTTAATTGATGATTGGTTGGATCAATTTGATTAAATATTGTTTGGAACAAATTTTTCCCCAAAATGCTTATGTTGGCCGAATAGTAACTTAGCCCTAAAGTCTTGGAATTTTGATTTTTAATTCATTGGATGAGTTTAGAATCAATTAGGATGTTGATGATTAATGTCGATTGTGGGATTAATTGGATTGAAACCAAATCGGATATAAAATCCTCTCCTTGGCCGAGACTTAAAGAGCATGTAATGGGTTTGATTTTAATCAAAATGTGTTGGACATATGATGATGATAATGAGCATGATTAATTGTATGAATTGATGTTTTAGAAATGTTAATTTGGGTGATTATCATGATATACACTTTAGGTAATTAAATTGCGAAATTGGATTTGTGTAATTTAATTAATTGGGCTAATTTTGGAAATTGAGCTTGAATTGTTGTTATTGGGCTTATTGGGCTTTGTTGTACAAAGTTTGTTTTAGGCAAAATTGGTTGGATCCAATTGGGCCCAAACCCGCATCCATAAAGCCCAAATGCAACATAATGGACCTTTATGATTTAATTGGGCCTAATGGGCCAAAATTAATTTAAAGGCTTATGGGGTAAATCCCGGATTGGACTTTGGTTGCGGGTTTGACCCGAGTTGACCAAAAGACCACGCCTAAAAATTAATTAAAAGCCCATTAGACTTTATTAAATTAATATTGGATATTAATCGGGCTTTGAGACCCGTAGCGATTAAATTTGGAATTTAAGTCGAAAAGGGTTTATTATTAAAGTGTGTTATTTAATTTGAATTAAATAGTGAATTAGAATTAAATACAAATTGAATTGGATTTAATTGTGTAGTTTAATTTAATTCGGGAATTCGTACTTTAAGTACTTATCGCAAAAACGAGTTTGACTCGAACAAAATCAAATCGTTGTTTGAACATTGGATGATCACTAATTATCAAGATTAATTAATTGGATTGGATTGATTGATAACATGCTTGAGTGAATACATGGTTGTGATGCATGAATAATGTATATCGGATGGATATTAGATGGGTGGGCAATTTTAGAAATTGTTGTAATAAATTTGATTTATTAATTGGACTCTGCGTGTCCAGCCTTATCACCTCATATTCTTTGTATTCTCTTCTCACCTATTCCCCTCAATGTAAATGAGGTTTCTTTAGAAGTGTAGTGTAACAGGTAGAAGAAAATTTTGTGCTAGCGGGGAGAGAGAAAGTGAGAGATTTGATCTAGGATCAATGTGTAAAATATCCATCCGCATATCATTATTATTTTATCATATGCGTTTATTATGTGTTTAGAATGCATGTTTAAGGGTGGTGTATGATGATGAGACCTTAACAAAGATAATAAATTGGTGCCAATTTGCACACGAAAAACCCTCATCAAATATCATGTGTTTTTCCTTCCATTGAGTGATTCTCACTCAGAGATCCGAGACGGCATTGGGTTGTTGGCCAAAGTCAAGCCCTTTGTCTGTCGAAGATGTGTTTGAATCACGAAGGCTTTGTTACATGGCAGTGTCTTGTCCAAGTTGTGGTTTGTTGGCCAAAGTCAAGACCACTTCTTGTCCAACGACATTGATTACGAAGCTTTCCATGGTCAATGGGTCGCGCTTGACTGGGATCATTAGGTTTGTTGTGCCAAAGCCAAGGCCTAGTTGATTCAGAGGAAAAAGGTTAGGTAATACATTGGATGTATTGGCATATATAAGATATATGTTTAGGATTTGGAAGTCCACCTACTGGATCTAGGAATTGGATTGGATCCAATTGATCTTAGAGATCTACCTAGTTAATTATCATACAATTTGTTGGCCAAAGTCAAGATTGGTGTGATATTTAACGGGATCCTAGCCCACTAGGAAACAACGGTTTCCCGAGTACTCGACAGAGGGTTAGAGGCTCGCCGAAAAATAGTGGGAGGCAAGAATTGAATTGGCAATACTCGTCAATTACTCTCCATACGCGCTCATTTAAATTATTTCGTCATTAGATTAAATGTTAGTTGGACTAATATTTAAATTGTTGTTTTAATAAACAGTTGGACTGTATTATAGTTGATTATATATAATTGGATTATATTAATCAATATATTTGAATTAATTAATTTCAGTTTACAATTGATTTTATAATTGGATTATAGTAATCAATGTAATTGAGGTTAATTAATTTGGATTATATTTGATTATATAGTTGGACTATTATAATCATTATAATATATATATACCACTAATCGTTGATTAAATAGTTGGACTATTGTAATCAAGATAAAATTGAAAAGTTGGATATTTAAAATATAATCTGGGATTAAAATATTTTAAATGATTTAATTTTCAAATTGGGAATAAATAATAGGTTACTTTATTTGATAAAATAACTTATTATACCTTACGCCCAAAATTAAGCAAAATAAGTAGAGCATAAAATCTTTGGAAGATTTATGTGATGATGACTTTAATGCTTAATTTAATATACTTGTCATAAATCTAATTTTAGATTTAAGAAGTATTAAAATTGCAATTTATAATTCTTGGAGAATTAATTGACTATTCTAGAGAAGATAAAGTCAAAGTTTGCAATTGGGCATGTAGCACGAGGTGCACATCGTTTCGATATTCTAAAAACCCAAGGCTTGGCCTAAGGTTCCTAAAATATTGAAAAGGATAATTGACATATACCAAAGTGACTACCATTTGGATATGGCGACACGAAGGAATTAAAGAAAGGGTAAGGCTCTGACTTTAAAAATGTTTGTCAAAGTTATGTTCACAACTAGTATTGAAATTAGATTTTAAATACTTAGTGTGGTACATAAAATATATGTATTGATGTTCAGAATCTGCTTTGAGCAGGATACTGACTTCAAGCAGAGATTGTCCTGCGAATCGGAAACGGGGACGAAAGTCGCTGTTTCGATCGTAGATACCTAAGTTTAGGAACTACCCTTTGGGTGTGTACTTAAATTAGGAACTGTTATAATGTAACTAGTTTGACTAGAGACATTATCTCTATATCAGTGTTTAATCCATTGTGGATAAACCTTTATATTCTAGAACACTAACTGTTTCATTATATAAAGATGATACTGAGATAAACACATTAGATGTGAATAACAGAATTTATATTTTGAATATAATTAAAATCTCAAAACATAAAAATGACAAATAAATAGCTCAAATTGATTTGATCAAGTAGAGACTTATTTGTGGCATTGTTGTCTATGACAGAATTAAACAAGACTCGTATATCCGCACTTTTGAAGAGTGGGTACTAGGACTGATTTGACTATTCAAATAAAGCCTACGAATCTAGTTTGTAGGAAAGTACCTAAAACACTGGTTTACTTGGTAATAGTGTAAGTGCCACCAATCTGTTAGCCCTATTCAGGGTGAAGTTAGTGGGCCCATATCTAGCTAGGCTAGATGTGAACATGAATGTTTCGTGACCTTAACGGATGTGGCATCACGTTATGGTTATGTGTTTCTTTTGAAGAACACAAATCGGAAACTTTTAGAGTTTCGACACGAAATAGACAAACAGATCGGCTATAGTATTATACCGTCACGGTAAGACCGTAATGGAAAATACTTAAGCAATAAGTTTCTTATATACTTGAAAGAGTATAGTATTCTTTCAAATGAGGACTCCTCCCCGGAACACGTCAAAGTGACGGTGTGTCCGAACGGATTAACCGAATCATGTTAGACATGATAAGGCTTATCATGAGTCGCTCTGAGCTACCATTTCCTTCAACGGATAAGTTTTAACAGTGCAATAACTTATTTAGAATAAAGTTCTATTAATAATTTGTTTGAAAAATATCATATTAGATATGAACAGGAAAGAAACCGGGTTTCTCATTCCTGACCATTTGGGATGCTAGGCATATGTTTGGATAATACCAAACTAAAACCTAAATTGGATAAGTGCCAAATTGGTTATCCTAAAGGAAACCATAAGTATAGTACTTATAAATCTCACATGAGAACAATATGATTGTTGCTCACCATGCTGTTTTCCTCAGAGGAATACCGATATGCAGTGGTCAGTGGGAGGATGGTGATACTCGATGAAAATTGAAGTATATTGCTCGAGGCACGAAATCCTTAATGGAACACATATAGTTCATCAATGATGAATTTATACCATTAATCTTCGAATACACAAGAACCGCGTAGATCGGAGAGAGTCAGAAAACAACCTAGGGTATGGGTTTCTGATCTCACCTCATAAAGATGTTAATCTTTTAAGGTATACCAACTGACTACGTATAAGGTAGTGATACAAGGTATCGACTCCCTATTATGACAAAGTGTCATGAGTCCGAAATGGATTCCATGTATATCAACAAGTTTGGATACTAGTGATGTACCATAAGACATTGTGCCTATTGGTACTTTATAAGTCTTCAAGGAAGACATACATGGAAGGCAACATACCAACGTACTAAGCTAGGCTTGTAAAGAAAAGGTAGAGTTATCAACATTGTGTTGATCCAACGAAACTTTTACCTGTTGCCATTGTAAATTCATTTGGATAATGCTTGCTAAAGCTGTGTATTTCATTTATGAAATATGACAGCTTAACGGAAAATCGCTTTCCTGAAAAGGAAACCTTTTGGAGGATCTTAAACATCCTGACGATTTTGTATAACCGACAAACAAGGTTTGCGGGTTATTCGATCCATGTTTGGATTGAAGCAAGCATAAGGTTCTTGGAACTGACGTTTTGATGTAATCATAATGGTTTATGATTTAATTCAAAACGAAATGATTCTTGTGTATATAAGGAGGTTAGTGGGAGCGCACTGACAGTGAAATTCCCAATAAAGCAATTGGTGAAAGCTTGGCTTTCATAGATATTCTTTCATAGAAATTCTCCGTAGAATTCTTGGGAGTAACAACCTTTATTCAAGGAATAAAATCTACTGGGCTAGATTTGGAGTTGTTAACACTCTCTGAGAAATTGTACATTGAATAATGTACGTAACCTGGTGTCTCATACGCTTTGAGCATATGGAGTCACAATCAGGACAATCCAAGTGATAGTCACTGGATTGAAGTTAAGAACATCTGTTAGTATCTTAGAGAACAAAAGATGTTGTCTTAAATTATGGAGTAGGAGAACTTGAAGTGACTAGGATCACTGCTGCAAGTTTCCAAACCAATAAATACTGCGGTACTATAAAAGTTTGAATAACGGGACAGTGAGCTGGAAATATTCCGAGCAAGATAACTGTTGCCGAATAAACAACAAATGCGGATTATTGCTGCAGCTGAGGCAGCAACAGAAGCCATTTGGATCGATAATAAATCTAATTAGATTAGATATAGTTCTGTTAGCGGCTGAGCTAGGCGTCAGCACAGGCTAAAGAATTAATGGTCTCATCGACGATCCAGATATATACTTCGATATTCATCTGATTCGTTCGGATCATACATCATGGCGATGTGATGATCGTGTAAATCGCGTCAGACGATATCATGCAAATCCGCTAACGAAAATCTTTTCTCAGCAATTTGAGCGAACCGTACATAGTTCGGGTGTTAGACACTCGAGTGACTAGCTATGTGCCAAGTGGGAGATTGTTGGATAATATGACCCATAGCGTCACTATTTGTACAGATCATGGTTGTGTTGTACAAATTAACTATGTGACAAGGAAATTGCACTCTCATCGTTTGTGATTAGATCACCAAAGATATATAAATGAAGAGAGGTCCATATGATTAGTTCCTGGATTGAGAATGATATGAGACAGTATCAGTCCACGAAGGGTTAATCATTAAATATCCCTAGCCGGAGTATTATCGAGACAGGACATCGATAATGCGGAATAGGCTAGTATTGCACTTGTGCGCGTTGTGAGGGCACAACGGCATAGTTCTCATATATTTAAGTATTGGATACTTATGCAAGTGCGATAGGAGGTGTGTTTCACCGATGGTACGGGAAACAGCTTCGCTCTGGATAGACCCCTCGGAATCCCATTGGTATTATGACTATGTGTCTATGGGAGTCCGACATCAGGTAGGTGTATTTGGTCTTAACCTGAGACTTGCACCGCTAATGCTTACGACAATCAATATACTTAGTTGAGGTCGTCTAGGACTCTAACCGGTTCTGTGTACGCCACTGCTGGGTATATTGAGAATCGTAGAGTATTGGGTGTGATGTCAAGACGGAAGTATCACTCCAGTCATAGTGGAGATGATGTCACGCAGGATACAGTATTAGTGCTCTTAAGTGTTGCGCAACCATCGGGATATTATGACTAGGTCATGCATATCCGATTATAGAGACTAGTTACCAGACATCCGACATGTGCTTCGGACGGGGCAGACACTTATCGAGCCCCAGCCCTAGCACGTGACTATCCGATACTGGGCGATATACACAATACTTACTAGACTACGCCTGATATAGATCTTAAATATTCTTATAAGAATATGTCCGGAGAATTGGGAAGACTTGGTGCTTTGCTAGAAGCCAACCTTGTCTAGTAAATCGGTAAAACGTAGTACTTGGTACTTGTGTTCGGATAGTCCGAATACCGATTTGACTGCCAAATATCCGGGGATCTCATGGGTCGCTTCCCAAAGATTCACCGATGACGTATGACTCGCACTTTTATTAATCTGGGATTAATTAGATGAGAGAAAATTAATCTGGGATTAATTGTGGAGATATTTTATCTGGGATAAAATATCATTTAAAGAGAGAGAATGATTAATTTGGAATTAATCGATTAATTAATATATTTGATATATTAAACGAAATTGGATTTCGACGCGGAATTAAAATTAGATTTTAATTTGGGCGAGCGGATTAATTTAGAATTAATTCGTTAGCGACGTGAATAGTGATTTCACTAGGCGTAATCATTTAATTACGACGCGACGGAAAATTCGTTAATTTAGAATTAGCGAATCCGAGCCCGAGATTATTTGCGAGCGCATTCGCATTTCGAATTCGAGTGCGGCACGCAAGTCAAATCAAGCGTCAAATCATTAGTCGCATCAAGCGTCAAATCACTTGTCACTTTGAGTGATGTGACTTGACAACTTGATTGAGTTGACTTGATGTGATGAGTGATGTGTGTGGTTGGCAATTAAAGCCAATGTGTTTGAAATGAAATGAAAATTCATTTTCATGTGTATTAGATACACAACAAAAGACACAAAACCGTTAGACACATTTGCCTCATCTCTCTCCTCTTCTTCTTCCTCTCATCACTCACGCCATTTCTGTTCTGGTTTTTCTGGGTACTGCCGTGAACAAAAATGGAGGGAAGTAGTAGTGTTTTGTGGCAAAACAAGAGTGCTAGCACACTCCGAGATCAATGCGAAGGTGATAGGGAAGTATACCCATGAGCCGGGAACCAAATTGATGAAGCTTGGAGCTTCATATCTTGAAGATAAAGGGCGCAAATCACTGTTCACAGCAGCCCACTGCAGTGCAGTCCACCAGTGAGCAGATTTCGTTTTTGTTGCCCAAATCATCGCTCAATCGCTCGATGTAAATATCCGCAACTTCCGTCGTTGTATTCACTTGTGTTTCATGCTTGAGTTTGATCTTGGGACCTATAGAAACTCCAATAGGTAGTCAATATATTGTTGGACATTCACTTTGGTCAGATCGAAGAAAGTCGAACTCCTACATGAATAGCAACCGAGTAAAAATAAGTATAAATAAAAATGTTAACTAACAAACAATATGAAAACTTAATACCGTACGGAAACTCACAAGTAGCGAAGAGAATAGCTGGTTGATTTTCGTCTCCCACGGTATCTTTCTCCAAGAACCGTAGTTTTGGGGAGCTTCAATCGAGCTGTAGCTCCTATGGCTGTAGTAAACGCTATATTATGTTGTCCGACTTGACTGTATCCATCATCTGATATCTCAATCCGGATACGGCCGTGAGCCTTAACGTACTTAGCCAACCCTAGACCATGGGTGCCTCTTCGACCCTTCGCTGTACTGGACTCACCTGTGCTAGCAGAGACTCCACCAGGGCCAGTTGTCATTGCTGATGTAGATAGAGTCGCATTAGCCCTCCTGCGATTGCTCGGTTGCCATCTGCAAAAACCCAAAAAGTTTAATGTTCTCGGCCTTGGCCTTCTCTCTCTCGCTCACCTAAATCTCTCTCACATACAAGAATCACAAACAAAAATATACAAAGCTCTCACTCACATAGCCACAAGCAAACAACGCCAAATTTCCCTCGCTTGGCCAATTCAACAATAATTCACAAATCACGTCAAAATCCCACGAACCAACCACTCATGCCATCATCACAAATGACCACCACACGCAGATTCACCACAAGCCAAATCCACACGCCATCATCACAATTCCATAACAGCAGCAAATTGCTGCTGTTCTGGACCAGAACAGCAGCAAATTTGCTGTTGTTATGGACGCCCTCTTTCTCTCTGGCCTTCCCTCTCTCGCTCACCTAAATCTCTCTAACATACAAGAATCACAAACAAAAATATACAAAGCTCTCACTAACATAGCCACAAGAAAACAACGCCAAATTTCCCCCGCTCGGCCAATTCAACAATAATTCACAAATCACGTCAAAATCCCACGAACCAACCACTCACGCCATCATCACAAACGACCACCACACGCAGATTCACCACAAGCCAAAGACACAGACCCAACTCAAACCCTAACTCATTCACTCAAACTAAAGCAAAATAACCCTCCACCCATTTTTCCACAACCCTCACCAATGGAACTCTCTCTCTAAACCAAGACATCAACGCAAACCCTAACTCTCGGCACCTTCATCATCATCAAGAAAATACCCCATATACAAACCCCATATCCAAACACCCACCATCATCATCATCAAAAAAATGAAATTCAAATCCAATTCATGCCATAAGAAATAAAATTCAAATAACACTTACCTTCAAATTCGATGAATTTGATGAAGAATAGAGTGGTTGGAGTGAGGAGAATAATTCGACAGTGATAGGGGTTTTTGGTCGTCTGAGCGGAGAAAGAAGAAGACACGATTCCTCGCTCAAGTTCGTCAATAACAGTTGTGGTTAATGTCCTCTGACATAATTGTTTAAAGAAGCCACATAGATCAAGTACGACGTCGCATACATTCGGGGGGAGATAAGGTCGAATGCCAACAGGAAGAGAATCTCGAGAAGCACATGAAAATCGTGACTCTTTAATCCCGTTATTGTATCATCTCTGACCCAATGCCCAATATTCGATGCATAATCATCAGGGAATTTAACCATTTTCAACCAATCCCAGAATGATTTTCTCTCCGATTGAGTGAGCACATAACTAGCAAGTGGCTTAATAAGGCCTCGAGAAGTGACTTGTAAATGCAATTCACTGCGAATTCTAAGATCTTATAGGTCCAATCTAGCATTTACAGTGTCTTTTGTCTTACCCGAAATATTGAATAGTGTGCCCACTAAACTCTCACAAATGTTTTTTTCTATATGCATTACATCCAAATTGTGTCGCAAACTCATAGTCCCCCAATATTCTAACTCAAAGAAAATACTCTTTCCTGTCCAATTCAACTCTTCAGGTAAGCGTTTTCGATTTTTATTTTTTATTATTAGGATGTTTACCTGGTGTGCTGTCTCTGAGATGTTGATGTTGGCAAAGTATGTCGAATCCAGACAATGGACTGGGCATACTCTGAGGTTCATGTTGACCGTTAAATAATTTACTCCTCCGCCAAGGATGACTCAACTCAAGAAATCTCATGTGCCATGTGTATCATATTTTATTCCGTAATCGTTGCGAAGGTGTTTGACCCGCACAAACTGGACATGCCATGTATCCCTTAGTGCTCCATCCAGATAATGAACCATAAGCTGGAAAATCATTAATGGTCCATAATAATGCGGCATGCATCTGAAAATACTGCTCGAAAGCTGCATCATAGGTATGCACACCCACATTCCATAATGTTTGTAACTCCTCGATCAATGGTCTCAAGTAAATATTCATATCTTTACCAGGGGAACGTGGACCAGGGATAAGCAATGACATAAACATGAACGGATCCTTCATACATTTCCATGGAGGTAAGTTATATGGAATAAAAATAACGGGCCACATGCTTAAAGAGTTGTACATATTCCCAATGGGTTAAAACCATCAGAGGCAAAACCTAACCTGACATTACGGGGGTCCTCAGCGAAACACGGGGGTACATGTTATCAAATTTCTTCCACTCGGTTCCATCCACATGATGTCTAAGTATGCCATCCGCATCGATCCTCTTTTCATGATGCCACATCATGTCAGTCGCTGTGTGTCGTGACATGAACAATCTCTGCAGCCTGGGTGTTAAAAGGAAATATCGCAATATCTTTTGAGGCACTTTCTTCCCCATACCACGGACTTTGTACCGACTTTCACCACATATCGGATAATATTTAAGTGATTCATACTCGGCACGAAATAATACACAATCATCCTTACAAGCATGAATGGATTCATACCCCATTCCCAGATCACGCAACATTTTCTTTGCCTCGTAGTACGACTTAGGCAATTCGCTTCCAACCGGTAACATTTGGCCAGTAACTCTAGCATCATATCAATGCTTTTATTGGTCATTCTGTTGATCACTTTAATGTGTAATAATTTCACAACGAAATTCAAGATCGACATTCCAGCACCTTTAAATGGAATTTTTTTTGCCTCATCAAGTAGTTCACTAAATAAATTTTGATCATTTCCACTTAACACTGGCATGTCACCACTGACACTATGACCAAGTTATGGACCTTGTAAGTCATGCAAAGCATCGGTTATCTCATCGTTTGCAGGTTGATTGTAACTACTGCTCCCTTCGCCGGAATCAATTAAACCGTGACTGAGAATCCACGTACGGTAAGTTGGGTGATATTCCTGGCATGTATAAATGATTATGAACTTCATCTAACCGTTTCCTTTTCCTATTCAAACAATTTGTACATTGACACCGAACACGACCTTCTGCATCAATGTGTTGCTTTGCGACTTCCATGAACTCATACACTCCATTACGATATTCAACACTCAATCTATCCAGCGAGCTCATCCAATTTCTATCCATTTCAGCGAAATACCTAAATATAATAATATAATTATTAAATATCATATTACACTCATCAACATTACTAATTCATTAATTATTTATTTAAGCATATACATATATATTTAGTTGATAAAGTAAATAATTTACAGAAAAATTCTATTTAGTTCATTAATTAACTTAATCTACATATATGAACCATAAACCACTAACAAAAAGTATATAATAAACATAATCATAAAAATTGAAAAATAATAAAGAAATATAAAAGAAGATTTACCTTATGGAAAATTGATTACAATTTTATTGAAAATTTGTAGGAGAGTTGTGAGGTTGCAGATGACAGATTCTGAGATTTCAGAGGATGAAAATGAAGAGAATGGGAGAAAAACAGAGGGGGAGAAGGGTTGGTGGCATTCTACATTTTAATCTATAATTAGCGTCGAAATCTTTAATTCGACGCTAATTGTTGTTTTTAAGCGTCGAAATAGGTTATTCGACGCTAAATATTAAAGGATTGTCAGTAGAATCTTCATAAACCTTTAGCGACGCTACTTAATCGACGCTAAATGTCTAGTTTTTGGCGTCGACTTATAGTTTTGACGCTAAAAGTATAAAATTTAGCGCCAAAAATTATTGGAATAGTCAAATAATTTAGCGTCGAAAATTATTCGACGCTATAAGAGTACTTTTTAGCGTCGATAACTGTTTTCGACAAAAAAAAGTTGAATATTTGGCGTCGAAAATTATTTTCGTCGCTAAAATCTTGATATTTGGCGTCGAATATTAATTACGACGCTAAAAGTGATTTTTAGCGTCGAAAGTTATTTCGACGCTAAAATGTTGGACGCTAAAAGCCATAATTCTTGTAGTGGGATGTGATTAAGAACTAGGGTAATTACCGCTGGAGCTCACTATTGGAGGTAATATTTCTCTTTCTATATTTCTCACCATAAATTCTTCCACGAGTTATCAAACTCTTATTGGAAGAGATTGGATTCATATCAACTAATGTGTATCTTCCTCTTTACACCAATTACTCATACTTTGGAAAAGAGATTATGCGGAAGTAGTGTGGTTAGAAGAGAAGCCTTGTCAAACCTATATGAATCAATAAAAGCCTGCATTATGAAAACGATTTGGGTTATGTTAAATTTATTGTAAGGAAAAAGTTGGAGGACCAAAGTGTCTCATAGTTAGCAAAAAAGAAGCTATTATGAATCAAAATAAAACTCTCTGCAAGTCATTTGCTATTGTCTTTTAAGACAAAGCATGAACCCATCATCACGGAGGTTGATAACTAGTTTTACTAAAGAGAAATATATGATAGCTGCAATGTTGATGCCACATGGCAACAAATTCTAGATAAGGTCATAATGGAAAAAGTCAAGAAATATATGGTGCAAAGGTAATTTTTATAAGGAACTAAAGAAAGTAATTAAGGAAATATAAAACATGAGTTAGATCCTGCTCCTTCAAAGTTGAAAGACTTTTAGGAAGATAATACTTGCAAGTTTCGGAAAAAACTACAATATGTTAATACAATCCTGACCAGCCTGATGAAATTAATACATCATAAACATTCACCTATTTGAATTTAATTTGAGAAATCAAACAAATTATCTAAGCTTCAAATTTCCAAATTCACAATTTATCTCCAGTATGGCCAAATCATTTTGTAACATTGAACATTGGCGACTCAGCTTTCAATTAAAAGCAAAAGTGCAAGTATATAAAATAATTACGAGGTCAATCATTGATTAATTGAGTAACTCCTTTTTCCCTTACATTAATCCCCTTAATTTAGCATATTTGTAAAATAATAATAAATTTTATATATTTTATTGTGATTTTTATTTCTTATGTAGGTAAAATGATACTTTGGATGCTTGACTAGAAAAATGTACTTGATATTTGGATTTTGGAGGTCGGAAACTTGCAAGGGCGTTCTAAAAGTGTATCGGAATTCCAACTTTGGGAAATTTTCATATTTTGGCCATAACTTTTTACTCCGATATCGGTTTGAGCTGATTCTAGTTTCAGATGAAAGAAAATCCAAAGATCTACAATTATGATGTTGACAAGATTTTCTAATTCGGAGATTTTCAATGCCAAAATTGATTTAAAAAATCCAAAGTGTATTATATATAATTATTAAGCAAATAAACAACAAGAAGAAAAAAGAAAAAGAAAAAAATATAAAAAAAAAATATAAATTTACATTGCAATTATGCAATGCAAATTGTTGGAGGGTGTTGAGCCCTCTATAAATAGAGGTGCTTAGCTTCTCAGTTAGGCAATCAAATTTCCATAATTTTCTTTGAAAATTTATGGATTTTTAGCTCTTATGTGTTTTATTTTTTAAAAAACTTTCTTGTAAATTTTTTTTTCATTCAGTAAAAAAAATTATGTGTGTTTTTATTCAAATTATGAGTAGCTAATTTCGTTTTACGGGGTAAGGGATGAAGCTGAAGCTTTTAATATGAAAATTTAGATTAATCTCACTTATATTATAATATATAAATTGTAATCTAATAATTAATATTTAATTTAATTCTGGATTAATTATTGACAAACTTTGTTACCGCCTATATGGCTGATTTTATTATTTTTGCATAAATGAGTACCTAATTGGACTTGTTATAGACAAAAGTTATCACCGCCTTTATGACTGGTTTTATTTGTTTTGGCATAATTAATTCCTGAAATAAATTAATTGGGTAATAATGACAATTTATATATTATAAAAAGTGAGATTTCTAAATTTAAAATATTAAAAGTGGATCACTAGCCTCAACATCTTATTTTATTATTGCAGTTTAAATTAAAATTTCCAATTACTTCAATCAATCAAGTTTTTTTTTTACTCTAAATATTATTTTATCATATTAAATATATTCCTTGTGGATCGACCCCGGTCTTACCGGGTTATTTTATTATTACGACACTCTTATACTTTGGAGTAAAGAATCAATTTTTTTTAACCTTGTCAATGCCCACACATTATTTTGTAATATACATGACACTATGGCATCAGTTTTTGGTTATCACCAAAGTTAAACAAAAACGATTTGACAAAATCATTTGATACTGATTGCCAGGAAATCTCATCATACCTAGTGTCCCAAGCAAATTCAAGCAAGAAAAAGTGTTGGTTACTTGGTGTTTTAAACAAAAAATAAACATGCTTTTAAACAAATCAAATCTAGAAAATCAAATGCAAAACCCTAAACCCTAAAACTTGAAGTATAAAGAAAACCCATAATATTGATGAAAATTTTGATCTGAGTCGAGATAAATCTCTGTCCTTAAGAACTTATCAGCCCCGTCTCGGTGCTCTACGGGTTTTGTGGCTATGTTCTCCCAGGATAACCCGGATTCCTCTTGTTCAAGGGACACTCCTAACAAGATCTCGAACTTGGAATATGGTGGTACTCTCTCAGATTCAAGAACACATATGAGACTCTTGACTTTTTGTTTTAATTCGGATGGAATCAGATCTACTAAAAAGGAACATAAAGGCTTCATTTTATAAGCATGGAAGGGTGCCTCAATGGCACCCTTTGGATTGGGGTGCAAACCCCCAAAGGGTTATACCCCTCCTATGCACCCCTTGGAGCATATGACCATGTTACACACATTTGGAGGACATGTGATGAGAACCTGCCTGGAGCGGTGCCAGACAAACCCACACAAGATTGAAATCGTTCCCAAGAAATACCAAGACAGTTCGCATAAAAACTCTAAACCTCTTAAGAATAAGCAACAGAAACCTAGAGTGCTAATAGGGGCGCCACAAAAGGGTTAGCAGTCCTTTGAAAAGCCAAAACCAGTGAGAACAAATTGAGGATCTCAAAGCTCACGAATTGATAAAATATTTTATTGAAAAGAGAGTTGTAAAACATAACCAAAGAGTTAGCCTTTTATAGGGAGGCTATAACCAAAACCCTAACCCACAAGGATAAAACGAAACTACCCACACACTAACAGGCGTGTATCCTAAAACTAAGCTAAGTTATCCCCACGTGCAAACCCTTGCATGTTTAACCTAATTCCCAAACATAAAATAATAATCTAAAGAAAACAGTCAAACGTAAATAACGGGCCGAAATAAAACAAAAGTCAAGCCCTGAATAAAAGACTAACAAATGCCAAATAATTATAATAGGCCTAAGTAACTCGTTGCTCCGCGGCCTGAATAAGATTCACCATCTTGGGTTCATCCAGCGTCAAGCCCATACTCAATGAAGTAGAAGTACGGGAATAGTCAGATACCATCTTCTGTATGAATCCATGCATAGCTTTCTGGATCTTCTTAGCTCGAGACCTCGTGATTGGACCTTCTGGAACTTGTAATGTGGCGGTCCGTCCATCATGGGCTGCATCCTGGGCCTTATCAACATGTCCTTATGGGGTACCATCCAAGGGACATGTTCATCCTCCATCCAAACTATTATATTTGAAGATTTGAAGAATTTACAACAATCCCCCATAATTCTTCAAATATTCATGCAGACACTTGAGAGAGTTTCCGTGAACTAAAGCTGCATCGAAATAGGAGCTTTCGCCTTGAACCTTTCCTAGTGAATGACAATCAGATTTACTTGGCAAACCAGTGACCCATAGTCTTGAACTGTTCTGCCGTTGGTGTAAGCCAAGACAATTGCCAACACACAGCTTTACTTCGACCGTTTTCCCGTTCTACAGTTGTGTTCATTTCGGCCCTGAACAGTGGTCCTGGATTCATTAAGCACTTTAGAGAAATCAGTTCGTAAAATCCCATGGAAGCGGCCTCACTTCTTACTTGAAATAGGTGATCTACTATGGAGAGGTAATCTGTCTTTACCCCCATTAGGACTCATCTTCTAATATAGTGATCATTAAAAGCCTTAGTATATCATACCTTGATAGACAGCACTCTGCGTCATTATCGGAATGGGAAAGAGTACAAAACTCTTCAGTGCTTGTTTTGAATTGCACAAAGTTTCTGTTGTCCCTTTTGAACCTAGATCTTGGGATCTCCAGTTAGCTAGGTTGGGTTTCCATAGTGACAATTCTTAATTTATAGGCTTCACGCCCATTCCCCTCGATGACTTCTCAACTTGCTCTCGGGGTAAACCTTTAGTTAGTGGATCCGCTAGGTTTTCCTTCGACTTAACATAATCGATTGATATTATGCCACTTGAGAGCAGTTGACGTATGGTATTATGTCTCCGACATATGTGTCGAGACTTACCATTATACATTATATTTTGTGCTCTCCCAATAGCCGATTGGCTATCACAATATATGCTAATCGCTGGCACCGGTTTGGGCCAACTAATAATATCCTCCAGGAAGTTTCTAAGTCATTCTGCTTCTTCAGTTTTTTTTGTCTAACGCTATGAACTCTGATTCCATAGTAGACCGGGCAATACATGTTTTTCTCGAGAATTTCCATGACACGACTACATTATCAAATGTGAAAACAAATCCACTTGTAAATTTGGAATCCACTATATCAGATATCCAGTTAGCATCGTTCTATCCCTCTAGAACAGCAGGATATCTCTCGTAATGTAGCCCTTATTTTGAAGTTTCTCTTAAATACCTCAAAACTCTTACTATGGCTTTCCAGTGGTTATGTCCTGGATTGCTCGTATATCTGCTAAGCATGTTAACAGCTTGAGCGATATCATGTCGTGTGCAATTCGTGAGATACATCAGACTTCCGATGATTCTCGAATACTCTAATTGCGATACGCTTGAGCCAGTATTCTTTGATAGATGAAGAGTTAGGTCCACAAGGGTTCTAGCCACATTTAGATCCCCTTTGTTATATTTCTCAAGTATCTTCTCAACATAATGAGTCTGAGATAATATATATCCGTCTAATGTCCTAGAAATCTTAATTCCTAGGATCACATCAGCTATACCCAAATCTTTCATATCAAATTTGCTGGATAATACTTTCTTTGTAGACTAAATCATTTCATGATTACTACCAATTATCAGCATATCGTCTACGAAGACACACAATGACATATCATTTTGAGTTGATTTGGCGTACACACACTTATCACACTCATTGGTTTTAAACCCACTTGACAACATTTCTTGTCAAATTTCTCATGTCATTGCTTAGGTGCTTGTTTTAATCCGTACAAGGATTTTACAAGTTTGCACACCTTATGTTCTTGTCCAGGAACATTAAACCCTTCTGGTTGTTCCATGTAAATTTCTTCATCCAATTCACCATTCAGGAATGTCGTCTTAACATCCATTTGATATATTTCAAAACCAAATATAGCTGATATGGCTATGAGCATTCTTATCGATGTGATACGAGTCACTGGTGAAAAGGTGTCAAAGTAATCAAGGCCTTCTTTTTGTCTATAACCTTTTATGACAAGCTTTGCCTTGTACTTATCTATTGATCCATCTGGTTTTATCTTCCGTTTGAATATCCATTTGTAGCCCAGTGGTTTACAACCTGGAGGAAGATCAACCAACTCTCAAGTATGGTTTGTATGATTGAATCAATCTCAATTTATAGCCTTTTTTCCACAAAGGTGCTTCCAGAGAAGACATTGCTTACTTAAAGATTTGAGGCTTATTTTCTAACAGGTATGTCAGAAAATCGGGACCAAACGACTTAGACGTTCTAGCTTTTTTGCTCCGTCTAGGTTCGATTGTCTCAATGTTTGTACGTTGATATGATTCTTGGTCAACCTGATCACTGTCTTTGATGGTATCAATCGTTCTTTTGAGATACTATGTTCTTTGTCTTTCCTTACAAGGAAACGTCTCTTCAAAAAATATCGCATTCCTTGACTCAATTATCATATTCGGATTGATGTCAGGAATCTCAGACTTGTGTACCAAGAATCGATACGCACTACTGTTGCGAGCATATCCAATGAATATACAATCAACAGTTTTGGGTCTTATTCTAACCTTCTTAGGTTTAAGAACCATTACTTTGGCAAGACACCCCCACACTTTTAGGTATTTGTAGGAAGGTACGTGACCTTTCCACAACTCATATGGTGTCTTGTCCAATCTTCTGTGAGGAAGCTTATTTAGAACGTAGTTCGCGGAAAGCAAGGCTTCCCTCCACAAGTTCTGGGGTAAACCAGAACTTGTCAACATTGCGTTTATCATTTCCTTCAACGTTCGATTTTTGCACTCAGCAATCCCGTTTTGTTGAGGAGAATAAGGATCAGTGGTTTCATGAATAATTCCGTGCACGGAACAATATTCACCGAATGATGACAAATATTCACCACCTCTATCACTCCTGATTCTCTTGATTTTCTTGCCAAGTTGATTTTCATCTTCGTTCTTGTAGTGTATAAATCTCTCAATAGCTTCATATTTACTCCTCAGCAAATACACATAACAGAATCTTGTGCTATCATCGATAAAAGTGACAAAGTACTTTTTACCGCCTCTTGTTTGCACAATATTCATATCACACACATCAGTGTGTACAAGTTCCAAGGGTTCAGAACTTCGTTCTATGGAATGAAATGATGGTCTATGCATTTTGCTTCAACACATGCCTCACACTTATGTTGGCTATCAATTGCAAATTTAGGTATAAGGTCCATGTTAATTAATTTACGCATTGTATCATGATTAACATGTCCTAACCTCTCATGCCATACATTTTGTGACTCAATAATATAAGCATAAGTTGTAGCTTTATTATTACAACTGTGTCTATTGACAGTCATTACATTGAATTTGAAAAGGCCCTCAGTGAGGTATCCTCTTCCTACATAAACATCATTTTTGGTCATTACAAATTTATCAGAAACAAATACAAGATTAAACCAGCCTTGCTAAGAAGAGAGTCTGAAACCAAGTTCTTTCGAATATCTGGAACATGCAATACATTCTTCAATGTAAGCTCTTTTCCGGATGTCATCTTCAGAACCAATGTGCCTTGTCCAACCACTTTTGAGGTAGATGAGTTTTCCATTGTCAGATGATCGCCGCCATCGACCTTCTGATATAAGGAAAACATCTTGCTATCTGCACAGATATGACGAGTAGCCCCAGTGTCTACCCACCATTCTCTTGGATTCCCAACCAAATTGGCTTCAGTTACCACTGCTGACAGATTCATCTCTGAGATCTCTTCAGTCAGTTGCTCATTTTCAGTGACATGGGCCTCATTTTTCTTTTTCTTGCCCTTGTCCTGAGACTTCTTGTTTCTGCAGTCCTTTACCATATGACCGCTCTTTCCATAATTGTAGCACTTTCCCTTGAACTTCTTGTAAGCTTGGGAAGAGTCAGCTCCACTGTTCTTTCTCTTCTTGCTACCCTTTACACCATCAACGATGTTGGCCTTAGACTCCATAGTCTTGTAGCTGGCCTTCTCGGACATCCTGTTGTCCTCCTAGATTCTCAATCGAACTCCAAGGTCTTCAAGGCTCATCTGCTTCTTCTTGTGTTTCAGATAGCTTCTGAAGTCCTTCCATGATGGAGGCAACTTTTCAATAATAGTGGCAACCTGAAACGTCTCACAAAGTTTCATACCTTCATCTAGTATTTCATGAATGATCAACTGCAGTTCACCCAACTGAGACATTATCGTTCTTGAATCTACCATTTTGTAGTCCAGGAACCTACCCACGACAAATTTCTTTTGTCCGGCATCCTCGGTATTATATTTCTTATCGAGAGATTCCCAGAGAACCTTCACATAAACCATGCATTGGTACACATTGTACAGGGTATTGTCAAGTCCACCCAAAAGGTAGTTCTTGCATAAGAAGTCGCCAGACGACCATGTCTCTTCCCGCAGTTGTTTGGCTATTTCCGATTCACCCTCCACAGGATCCGGAGGATCTTTGAGGTATTTAGCCAACTGCAAAGTTGTCAGGTAGAACAACAGTGCGCTCTGCCACTGTTTAAAGTTTGCCCCCACCAAACTTTTCCGGTTTTTCTCCATGAGAGACCGGTACTGTGATGTTTCTACTAGCCATATGTAACTGGAAAACTAACAAGGGTTAATTAGTCTACAAAAGATAATTTGCACAACGATCAACAAATGATCTTGTTCAAGTGATATACCAAGTATCCACTCGTTGTTCTATTGGATGGTGGTTCCAATAAACACAAGTCATTGAATTTCGACTAAAGATTCTTATGAAAAGTAAATAAAGGAATATTCCCATAGGATGAGGGGGTCCGGAGTAACCACTTAAATACCTGACCACTTAGGCTCTTATTGCATTTTTGACAGAATATCCTTTAAACACTTCTTCAATAGGATCTCTTAGCAATTCAAACTCAGTATTACACTTATGATTTACAATACAATATTCGATATGTGTAGATATATGTGTATGTGTCAATCAAGATTGGATGGAATTATTTGTGTATGATTACACTTTAAATTCTCAACCAATTATGCAACACACAATTATTTTTCAACTTTATCACTATGTGTATGCTTGTGATAATTGAACACCCTAATAATAACTTAAATCTATACTACCAAGATTATTGTGATTCAGTAAATGATTTACTAAGTTAATATTATGAATACTGAAATTAAACTAAGTCTTTTCAGTTTATAAACTATTTCATGACTAATTCGTTAGTGTCATGTTCGTATCCACGTTCGAACGAGACTGTCCAGTGTGTGTACGTTCGTGTTGCGTTCGAGAACGAGTTCAAATAAAGTGTTCCAGAGAGTTAACGTTCGTATAGCGTTCGAGAACGCGTTCGAACGGACTATTCTAGAGAGTTTACGTTCGTGATGCGTTTAGGACGTGTTCGAACATTTTAAGTCAGAGGGTTTGCGTTCGATTTGCGTTTGAAGACGCGTTCTTAGGCAAAAGGCTTGCGTTTGAGTTGCGTTTGAAGACGCGTTCGAACGTTCTTACGAAATTTCAGATTTTAGCCTTTGTGTTTGTCGGGCGTTCGAACGCCCTACGTATTTTTCATGAACATACTATCTTTTCCAGAAAATTTTCCTTATCTAAGCATGCGAAATTACTATCTAACAACACTAAATGATAAGTTCTTAAGATTGTTGGTTACTTGGTGTTATTAAACAGAAAACAAACATGTTTTAAATAAATCAAATCCAGAAAATCAAATGCAAAACCCTAAACCCTAAAACTATAAGTATAAAGAAAACCTGGAATATTGATTAAAAATTTGATCCGAGTCGAGATAAATATCTGCCCTTAAGAACTTATCAGCCCCGTCTCGGTGCTCTACGGGTTTTGTGGCTAATGTACTCTCAGGATAACCTGGATTCCTCTTGTTCAAGGGGCACTCCTTAACAAGATCTCGAACTTGGAATATGGTGGTACTCTCTCAGACTCAAGAAACAATATGAGACTCTGGACTTTTTATTTTAATTCAGATGGAATCAGATCTACTAAAAAAGAACATAAAGGCTTCCTTTTATAAGCATAGAAGGGTGCCTCAAGGGCACCCTTTGGATTGGGGTGCAACCCTCCAAAGGGTTATACCCCTCCTATGCACCCCTTGGAGCATAGGACCATGTTACACACAATTGGAGGACATGTCCTTATGGGGTACCATCCAAATGACATGTCCCTCCTCCATCCAAACTATTATATTTGAAGATTTTAAGAATTTACAACAAAAAGTACAGCAAACCGAGCAATAATTGTATGAGTAAAGAAATACTAAAGCAAGCAACTACATCTGAATTACGACATAAACTTACCGGGGTGCAGCATCAATAAGCCCAGCACGATCAGTTCGACAACTTGCTTATGTCATACGTGCAGCATCATTATAGGCCCCGTCCATAATAAGTAGGTGAGCATATATCCACACAATCACCACAGAAAATATGACAGTAAATCGATCAAAAATATTTTTCCCACATGTTATCACATGAGGCATGTACTGAAAAACAGAGAATAACAATTAGTAATATTTGGGCATAGATATAACAAAAGCACAAGAAGTTATAATATGTCAGATTAAAATTATAATGGAAACTGTATGTAAGGTTATTGGGCATACCTATGAAATAAATACTAAAATGACAAATTCAGGCTGTCCAATCTCCACACATTTGGGAACCTATAAAAAAAATACAAGAATAAATAGTCGTTTACTCATTTTTGTAATATTATCTCTAGATTTGTGTACGAGTGATTTTCATTTTTACATATGAAAATGAAGTAATGAAAGATTTACCCCAAGAAAACCAAACTCATACAACCCAAAATCAATTAGGGAAACCAAAGGAACAGCTGAAAGTAGACTTAAAAACCTGAAAGTAGGAAATTTATTAGTATTACTATTGAAGTTTTCAAAAAAAAAAAAGCAGTCATAGTCAACAGGAATATCAAATTGAAGATAATAAAATTAATCCATGATATCCGGCATAGAACCCAAATGATTGTTCCATAGAATATCCTAAGGAGCCATACCACGAGACTAAAATTACCAACTGTTAGGATTGATGCTCAGAGTGCCAATTCGGATCGTATTTATGTCTGATTCATTAATACAAATAATTCATTTTTCCATAATATTATTTAATTTATGGTAACACCTCTTGTTCTTATATACATATTCGATCAAATCATGATTAGATTGAAACTAAATATGATTTAGTGATATGTATATATTAGACAAAGACCTGATAATATATTATGTAGTGCACAGTTACAAAGTAGTTTGTAATTGACATTGGGAAGTGTCACTACTAGAAGTATATTATCAAATAAAGTTCCTGGTCAAGATTTACTAACACAGGTCGGTTAGTAAAATCCGTTGAGATCAGTACACGTCGTATATCGAGACAGGGTCTGATGGTTTATCCCAATGAACCATGAGTCTGGGGAGACTCGTATAGACATGTAGGTGTTTATATGGGATAAACATTGAATGACTCACCGAAGATTTCCTAATAGATGGTACACCAACGTCAATAGGAATCTTCTCGGGTTGAGTGAGCATAGTGATCCTCCGACTTGAGGTACCATTGTGGATGTATGAGGTATCATTCACACTTTGATGGCAGTCACGTCACCGATCTATTTAGATCAGACCTCCACATGTTCGTTGGGTGTGGACTGATCCTCATGATATCATGTGCGTATCAAGATAGGATCTGTCAGTTCTGTGTACAGAGCATAGGTATCCATTATGGAATTAGCAATCTGTTAAATCCATGGGCCCGTGGTACACTGTAGAAATTAATTCTAAGTGTTATTTAAGAGATTGCTAATAGAATCATCGACGAGATTATACCTAAAGATATTTGACATTTATATCTATATCTCTGGGATAATCCGGATACCTGTGACGGAAGGATTATATGTATGCAGTGACCTCGACCTGTATGGTTCAGAGATTTTATATGTGTTCGTCATAATTTACGGGTGGGTAGATTATGGACACGAAATTGGATTTCGTGACGGATATGTCTGAACCTATAGAGTCTCACTAATGAGATATACTCGTAGGGCACTAGAGCAAATTTTATAAATAATACTGATTATTTATAAGTCGTTTAACGGTTAAACGAAAATACATGATTTTGAGATCTTTCAGCCATTTATTAAATGTCGAATTGTGATATTTGACATTTATTATTAATATATGTATTTTGATTATTTAGTGTAAATATAATACATATATTTGAGATATTCGTATTTAATTATTTTATTATTTAAATGTTAAATAATTAAATTAATTAAATATTTAATATCTAGTTTACTTTAATTAAGTAAACTAAATGGCTTATTTTTAATTGGTTTTCTTGGCCAATTTTGATTGGTTAAATTGGCATGATTTAATTGGATGGTTTGTGATAAACATTAATTTGATTAATGGTTTTACACCACAAAAATAATTAAATCATTTTCCAATTAATTAAAACAACAATTGAAAAATGCGGCCATTGTTTTTCCCTCATTATTCGGTCTTTTGGGAAATTATTTAAGCCATTTTTTGTTTTTTGTTTTACAATCTAAGAACCCTAAAAACTCAAAATACAAAGAAATGAAGAGAGAAAAAGGAGAAAGAAAGGAAAGAAAGGCTTGGAAAATAAGAATTTTAGTAAGTTTTTCTTACCTTTTCCTTTATGAAAATTGTTTATTTCATACTAGGCTTCAACTTTTGTAGCTTAGTTTATTCTTTACTTTCTTATGGATGTATTTTGATGATTGGGAGCATGATTGAGAGATGGAAGCATGTATGTTAATTTAGATTGCTTTAAAATTGTTTATTAAGCATTCTTTTTGCCATATTGATGGAAGTTGACATTCTAGAGTTGCTTAGCCACTCATAAATGACCTAGAATTTTTCTTGAGTTGTTTCATGGTGGTGAGACTTGTTTGGTGTGGAAAGAATTGAATTAAAGTGTTGAATTTAATTAATTTGGTGTTAATTTACCAATTTGTGGAAATTGTAAAATTAGGGTTCATAACCCACTCCAACTTTGGGGCTTTTCATATATGTGTTAATTAATGCTATGTATATGATGCATATAAATTTTGGTGTTGATTGGACTTGATCTTGATTGGTTTTGAATCAATTTGGACTAAAGTGCAATTCTTGGAAAGTTGAAGGACCTATTCGGTAATTTTAAAAAATTGTTTTTCTTGAATTGCAATTTATATTTTGACATGTATAAATCATTTTGGTAGTGATTGGGAATCACCTAATTATGTATTTGATAAATTAGGACTAAAATGATCAAAATGCAGAGTTGTAGGGGCATTTCCGTAAATACTGAAAAATCTGGAAAATTTTCAGTTTTTCAGTTTTAATGTATATTTGATGTACAAATCATTTTGGTTGTGATTGGAAATCATCTAAGCTTATTTTGAACAAGTTAGGACCAAAATGATTAAAATGAAAAATTTTGGGGCTTTATGGTAATTTATTGAAATTATGATTTCCGGGTTAAAAGTTTCTATTTTTGAGTATTGAGTGATTAAAATAAATAAGTTTATTTTAATTACCCAAGAAAAATTAAAGAAATTAGAAAATTTGATTTTTCCACATTCCGCTGCATAATCCGAGTATTTTACCCAAAACCCCAACACCAAGAAGGGATTTCAATATTTTAAGTTGTCAATGCACTGTTTTGAAAACACAAGCACCATATTGGATTCTAAGCTGAGCTTGTAACATTACGCCAAAGCCTGCTGAAGCCTAGGACAATCTGAAGAGTAGAAGCGACATTGAGAGAACCTCTTGAATTGCCCACATGGTTCTCTTGAATTTCTGAATAACATCAAAACATGATTACACAGTTACGACCCAAATGCATAAACATTTATGTCGTGGTGTTTGATGCATAATACATTTTCCGTTTTATTTAGATATATTAAATCTTCTTTCTTTTTAGTTTTGGTATATGAACTACTATTGGAAACTAAATCATGATTTTTGTATAAAAATTTACTTCTCCAGGCTACTAGTCAACACGAAATTGAACGCATAAATTTCTGTTGCAAAATTATTGACAAATAATTATCTGTCATTAATTCTTGAAAATTAATTTATCTGTCATAAATTATATGTTAAGATAGCCCGTTTTCCTATTAGTAATAGAATGCAAGCTTTCAACAATTTAATAATGCATACAAATAATCTCTATGATATACAATAAAAGCGTAATGAAAAAAGTTTTCATGGAAGAGGATAATATGGTGTGGAAATTGATACAGTCAATTAGTCACAAAGATAGAGAATTTGACAATTGGTCCCATAACTGGGAAAGTCTTTACAGAATCCTGAAAGTTTTAAGATGAATTTTTTACTGGATTGAAAGATTGGGAGGAGAACTTTAGAAGTAAGGATGGTAAAAAAGTCCGGGTCCAGACTGGTCCGTCCGAGCTTTGGCCCGGTCCGGGGATAAAAAATCCCGAACCGGCCCGCGAAGGAGAAGCCCGGCTCAGGCTCGGGCCCGAGCTTGGCCTAGCATATTAAATCCAGGCCTGGCCCGGCCCAGGCTTAAAAAAATATTATTTATATTATATAAAAAAATTATATATATTAAATATTTATATAATAAAATAAAATTTATTTAATTTTTTTTATTAATAAACACCTGACCGGATAAAGCCTGGCCCGGACTTTTCCTGAGCCCGGGCTAAAAAAATACTTACCGGGCTCAGGCGGGGCTTATCAAAGCCCGAGCCCGGCCCGACCCATTGATTTAGAAGAGGTATCAATGGATAGTACGTTAAAAAATATGTTTCCATAATGTGGGAGTGTATGGAGGAATCAAAGTAAAATACCAAAATAATGACCTGACAGTGTACGAAGGTCTCTTTCCATCACCTTTCCTTCTGTTTTTCATTTTTATTTATGTAAGCTACCAACATAGCTATTTGTTCTTTTATTTCTTGTCTTTATCATTTTTGGTAAAAGTTTGATTGAGTTTCCACTTTAAATATGAGCCAACATATAGTTTGTTTATTAAAAAAATGCATATCTTGCAATATGTGCATGACATCCTGCAGCTTGCTGAATCCTTGAAATCCTAAAAGAAAAATAAATGACATCCTGCAATATTTTTTTGGCTAATATCATGTAAAGTAAAGTATGGCCATATTCTATAAATAAAATGTAACCATTGGGAAAATGAACCCATTGGGAAGAGACATATTCCCAAATGATTATATATATATCCTTTGAGGTATTTTTGCG